>WSXT02080620.1:0-12020 GCA_011762715.2 Neuroterus valhalla
TCTCATTTATATGAATTTCAAAAGTAGAAAAAGATTTTCGAAAGATTCTTTCAACATTAAAAGAATATATATATATTACTTCCAACTTCATTTATGTTCTTTATTATTTGAAGGAAGTGCTACATGCGCTTGGTTATTACACTTCATATAAATACGAGTTATCGGAAGAGTTTCGAATAGCTTTAAAATTATCCAATTCATGGCATTTGTACCAGAAATCAGCGCTACTATATTGTATCTACATATATGTCGTTCCTGCGTGAATATGACCATTTGATAGTATATGCCATAGGTGCTCAGGGAGTTTAAGACACGCCCTGCACCTATCGCTGGAAACCTCTTGACGTAATATCCTTCTACGGTATGCTAAGGTGGAAATCACACCGTCCTGACGTGCAAAAATCCAAAAATCTGATAAGGATTGATCTTTTACAATTTTGTGAAAGTTTCTTTGAATCACCTTGTCTTCACGTTGTTTTAGGAAGTTTTTGGCCTCCTCTTACTCCACCTATGCTTTGAGAAGTGAGGAATCTTGATGGAGTAATGCACTGTCCTCACTATTGATGTTAAGGTTCAGGCCAAGGGTTTCAGCTGCCAGCTCCGCGGCTTTGTAAAGGAACGCTCCTTCCCTGTTCTTTCCATGATTCCTGACCATTGCCAGGAGAGGATCTCTACCGTTCGCGACGATATGAACAGTACTTAGGATAATTCGGTTGTATAGGCATTGAAGATTGAGAAGTCCGCATCCGCCTTTACGGCGCATGATGTATAATCGCGGGACGGACGAGTTGATATTCAAGCCTTCCTTCATATGCATCATCTTGGGCGTAGGAATATCAAGAGCCTTGAGCTCGTTCTTCCATGTTCAACGGCGACAGGTTTGCCGATCAAATTCGTCGGAGCAGGTGTTTGTATCTGCTTTGGAGAACCTCTTTTACTGATTTTGTATCCTGAATGCGGCTTTTAGGCACTCACAGGTATTTGTAGGTCTCTCCAGCGTTAGGGTGTCTAATAGCACTTCGGTCCTCAGGCTCAGGGTCCTTATCTGTACCTGCTATTCGTCCACTTTTCAGATGAATCTTAGTAATAGTTATTTTGGTCTTCCAAAAGGGCATTAATTTCTCTATGCATCCTGCGATATCTGAATAAACCTTCAAGCTTTTAAACAAGCAGATGATAAGTCTATGTGAAGTTGAATCAAAAGCTTTCTGGTAATCAATCCAGGCCATCAACAGATTGCGTTTGTGGTGTGCAGCGTCTTTGCAGACACTCCTGCCGATCAGCATCTTTTCCCGACAACCTGATGCGCCTCTTTTTGATCCTCGTCGTTCGTAAATCTCACTCCATACAGGTCCAATTATCCGAGCAATCCTCTCATCCAGTCTGGACGTGAAGATCTAATACAACGTACTTTACTCCGTCAGCCCGCTGCCAAAAAGTTTGATAATAGTATAACGTATGCCCATGAGGTATTCAGCATTTGCGCACATGGCGATTAATAGACAAGAAAAATCAGTGCGTCCTCATGAAACTTGTGTGGATAAAATCAATATTTGTGCGAAAAAATCAATATCCTTCGTAATACGATAGTATAACGTATGCCGAGCACACCTATGAATATTCTAACAAAGTAAACCATGAAAAAGCGATCGGCATACGTGGAGCGTGGATATTTTGTATTATTTTAGGCTCTCAGCCGACCTCCACGATTGCCTTAGACCCGCGCTCACGTATACCGATCGTCTTTTCATGGTTTACTTTATTAAAATATCGCTAGGTGTGATCGGCATACGTTATACTATGGTATTACAAAGGATATTGATTGTTCCATACAAGATCCATGGGAACCCATTGATTTTGCTTGTTTATTAATCACAATGTGTGGAAATGCCGAATACCTCATGGGCATACGTTATACCATCATCACACTTTTTGGCAGCGGGCTGACGGACTATTCAGACAAGTAATTGGCCTGCAGTACCTTGGGTTATACAAGTCGCCCTTCTTTGGTAGGTGTACAGTTCGTACTAACACCAATAACTGAAGGGATAGAGATCTCTGACTTTAAATATGACGTAAATATGCGGGCCAGATATTGCTTTGTAGAAGTGAACTTCTTTCACCAAAAGTTCTTAATACAATCTGGACAAGCAGTGGAGAAGTTTTTCATGCTCCTTTAAGTTTTCTTTACCTCCTCAGCAGTGATTGCTAGTCTTACCTTCTCGGATGTTATGAGGTTATTGCACAGCTCCTTGAAACGTATGATGTTCTTAGTGCCTTCACTCTCTCCAAAATGTCTCGATATGTCATGTCTCGTAGCCATTGAGCAGGTCATCATCGAGTAGATCCGTCCTTAAAAAAACGTTGATTATTTTGCCCGTTTATCATCGTGTCATCATCTTATGAAACACCTCGAACTATAGAACGATCGGCAATACTTGCCGAACCAATTTCAAGTGCTCTGCGCGTTGGATCATTTTGAACCGTATACACAACTGGATATAAGTTTTGAGTTTCTGTAGTTGTTCCCAGAAGCAGCTAGGGAAGAGATTTTTCAACCCCGCAGAGCCCCGCATGCGGAGGTAACATCCGCTCTAGAAGCGTATACTCTAGGAAGTGATGTAGTATCCTGTAGAGACACCGCTGACGACAACACTCCCTGGTGCCACGCAGCCTTCAGCATAGTTGTTTATGCCTTAGCTTAGGAAGCTTTCCTTCAGGACCATCCCTAGACAATTGCTGCGACTGCTAACAATAACTAAAAATATCAAATATTTCGTGCATCTCACAATTATCTGCCACTTGAACATAAATGCGCGTACACGTGACATGTCTTTATTTGATCTATAGTCGGCAGGTATATATGTAGATACAATATTAAGATTTTTCCGCTTTCTACCTTAGCATACCGTAGAAGGATATTACGTCAAGAGGTTTCCAGCGATAGGTGCACGGCGTGTCTTTGACTCCCTGAGCACCTATGGCATGTACTATCCAATTGCTCTATTCACACAGGAATGACGTATTTTTACAGACACAACGCAGCCTCAAGAGTGCTTTACCACCATCTTTGTCGCTCTTATGGCGTTGGCCGCAACACTGCCCCGCTGAACGCTTCAAGGGGGATGAAGTCTATGTTTGGGAACGTCGAGTGCCGAATCTACTGAAACTACGATACTCGACAATATCCCCTATCCATCACACAAGACCAGACATCGTGCTCCTTGACAAACGTGACCGGACTATGTTCGTGATCGAACTCTTGGCCTTGGGCGACTACAACATCGAAGGCAAGGAAACCAAAAAAAGGAGAGGTACAAATATCTCAGAGAACACCTTCAGCGGCATCATCGAGGATATTCGGTTAAAATAATTGTTCTCATCATCATTGCTATTGAATGTGCGACGCCTTCACTGGTTAGTAATCTTAAAGCCATACTCGAGTGCCAGAAATATGCCGTGGCACTTGCTGGATGGATGTAAAGAGCAGTCATACTTGGGTCGCTCTTATTGCTCTGAATAAAAACGAATCGTTCTTTCAAATCGCGTTGACTAAAATGTCAAAAAATAGAACATATCTCTTCGGATCTACATCAAGTCACATGTGGCAAGTCTCCCTTGCGGCATCTCTCCCGAGTTGATTTCCAATATTTTGGCAAACTTACCGATCACCTCACGTCTGCACCCGATCATAAATCGAAACTCGAGTCTAAAACCTGATTACGGAGTCATGCTTTACAAAACTTTCATCAGACCCATACTTACATACGCATGCACAATTTGGGGAGGAACCTCAAATTCTAATATCAAACAGATCCAGATAGTCCAGAACAAGTTTCTCCGGCGTATCATAAGAACTCCGAAGTATACTAAAAATACTCTTTTGCACAAATAATTTAATTTACCAACCATCAAAGAGTTCATTCATGACACTGCCAAAAGCTTTTATGAAAAATCATCCAAATCAGAGTATATTCATATCTCATCATTAGGAAATTATAACTTCGATCCCTTGTGCAAACACGCAAAACCTAGAGACTTCCACCTGAAATAAGTATCTCTTTCAGTGCATGCTTTCCTCATATTCATTTACATATCATTCTCGCCAATATACATTCAAATTACAATTAGTAATTAGGTAGCATTAAGTATTTCGGATTTTAGTGGATCTTTTGCCCGCTTGCGGGCTTTTTTGCCGCACACTAACCGTCATTTTTATGTTCTAGCCGCCATGCTTCAATTAACCCGATCTTGTGACACTGCCAATTTGGGTCACGCACTTCAACACCTCCTTCCCGATCTTTTTCATTTCCTGCATGCAGGGGAAACCACTCTTCTGCTCGTGGCTGCCATCGCAGCGAACTCCGCGGGTTCGCTTCGAACGGCGTCCTCGTGCGTGGCTGGGTCTCACTGGAGGGGGCAATGGCAGGGGCCCCCCACTCTCTTTTTTTTTCACTTGAGACACACGCTCTCTAACGTCTAACCAAGCAAGGAGACTGAGAATCGCCACTGCTTCGCCTGACTACTCCGACTCCATTCTCGATTCAGAAAAGTTGAAACACACCAGATATACAAAAATCCAGCACAATTATTTTTAACCAATAGCCCTTTTCAGGGCTACATACGAAGTCATTAATATTCCCAAAAATAGTTCTTTTAAGGGCTTATTTCGAAGGGTATTTTTTTGCTGTTGTGTACTGTGATCAACACTCTATAGGCCCTGTGGGCGTCCTTTGAGAGTTGGTCGTAGTTGTCTACGAAGTTTCACCCATCAAATTGATCTGCCTTTTTGGGCGTCCTTTGGAAGAAAGGTTTGCATGGATCTTAACATAGGTAGCGCAACGCCAAGTCTTTCTCATCATATCATACAACATGAGAAGTATGAGTAAAATTACTAGAATAAGGGAGTACTCTTTGTGTTGTCATTATGATTTGAGCATGAGAAACATGGAGAAGCTTCATTTGTTTGAGTGTCTCTTGTGTTACCATAAGTCAACACATGAAAAGCATGAGGAAGTTGCTTTGTTAGAGTGTCCTTTCTGTTATCATATAATGAAGGATAAGAAACAAATGGGAAATTTAAAATGTCAATGTATCTTTCTTGTTTATCATGAGACAATACCTAAGAAGCATAATCAAATTTTCCATCTCAACGAATTTTTTTTTTGTGGTAGTATTGGTCAATACATGAAAAGCATGAAGAAGTGGATATGTTGAAGTTTTTTTTACCATATGATGGAACATGAGTAGCTTGAGAAAAATCGCTATGTTGGAGAGTATGTTATGTGTTATTATTACTTAAAACATAAGAAACATGAAGGAATTTGAAATGGTGGAGTGTCTTTTGTATTATCATTGATCAAAACATGTGGAGCATGAGGAAGTTTTCTTGTTAAAGTGTCTCGTCTGTTATCCTAATGAAACATAAGAAGCAGTAGGCAATTTTCTATGTTGAAGTATTTTTCATTATCACAGGATGAATAATAAGAAGCAAACAAGAATATTTGCCATGTTAGAGAACCTTTTGGGTATCATCATTGGTTGAAACATCAGAAACATAAGGAAATTCACAATATCAATGTGTCTTTTTTTGTTATTATGAGACAAAAGCTAAGAAGCATAAGCCAACCTTCTATCCTGAACGGAGTATTTTTCGTATAATCATTGGTCGAAACAAGAGAAGCATGAGAAAGTTTCTATGTTGTATTGTCTTTTTTATACCATGTGATGAAACATGAGAAGAATAATGAAACATAAGAAACATCAGGAAATTTTCTATTTCGGAAGGAGTATTTTTTGTGTTAGCATTAGGTAAAACATAAGAAACATAAAGAAATTTTGTATGTGTAGTGTTTTTTATGCTATCATTGGTCAAAACATGCGATGCATGAGGAAGTTGTTTTGTTGATGTATCTTTTCTGTTATCATATAGTGAAACATAAGAAACGTCAGGGAAGTTTCTATGTTGAAGTGTCTTTCATCACCATAGGATAAACAATTGGAAGCACTTTAAGAAGATTCGCTATGTTAAAGAAAGTTTTTGGTGCCATCATTGGTTGAAACATCAGAAACCTAAGGAAATTTACAATGTCAATGTGTCTTTTTTCGTTACCATGCAACGAAACCTACGAGGCATAAGCAAATTTTTCATCTTAGGGAGTATTTTTACATTCTCATCAGGGAAGGTATTAGATTTGTGTAAAATTTGACCCCCCCCCCTTTTTGTCAAATGTCCACGTTTTGAGACTCCCTGAACCCGAAAAACAGGTTTTTACGAATATGTATGACTGTATGTCTGTATGTCTGTATGTTTGTATGTCTGTCTGTATGTGAGCACGACAACTTTCGAAAAAACTAATCGATTTAGTTGGTCTTTGGTAGACTCTTTCAGTGTCAGAAACTGAAGGTCAAGTTCGTAAGCCAGCCATTTCGGATCATAAATAAAAGAGGGGGAGCATTTTGAAAATTTTTGAGACCATTTTTTCCAAGACTCGATAATCATAAGTACAGCTTCCTGAAGTAGGTAACAAGTGGAACAATTTATTCATATGATGTTTTTTGATGGGACTTTTTTCGTGATCATGCGACAATACATGAAATGTATGAGGAAGTTGATATGTTAAAGTGTCTTTTTTCACATATTTGAAATGTTGGAGGGACCAAAAATACAAATCGAGTTCGTTAACCAGCTGTTTTGGATCGAGAATAAAAGAGGGGGAGCATTTTGACAATTTTTTTTGGACTTTCTTTCCAAGACTCCAGAATTTCAAGTACGGTTTCTTGTAGCAGGTAAAAAGTGAAACAATTTATCCTCATGTTTTTTTTTACAAAAACGAAATTGTAAGATATGAGAAAAAATTCTAAGAAAAAAAATGTTTCTTTTTGAGAGCCCTCCAGGATGATCTTTACAACTTTTCTTGTTTTCTCAAAAAATCGAAAATTCAAATTTTAGTCTCACAAAAAATAATGAAAAATAGAAAGATTCATGTTTTCGTGAAACAATGTGAGGTACGGGAAATTATAAATGCACTTAAGTTGTGCAGCGAGAAAATATCTCCAAATTCGGTAAAATTATGTTTTTGATAGGTCAAGTACTTTCGCACCATTTATAAAAAAGCATATACAGATAAAAAAAATTAACTTTTGGACAATTGACACAAGCTAAGGAAAGAACGAATAGACACAAGTCTTCTACCAGGAAAATATCTTTATATGTTTTATCAACTTCTTCAACAGGATATGTATTCTTCATTTCAATCAGGAAAAATTACTATAAGAAGGAAATAATAAATTTTTTGAAAAATTGAATAATGCTAACACAGAAGATTGACGGAAAGACGGTCTTGGGGTCGGTGATTTTGAAAATGAAGTCGAAAATTCAAAATTCAAGGTGGCACACCCGAAATGGCAGACATTTTTCTCAAATTCGTCATGCATTTACTTCAAAATAAGTATTAAGGGATTTTTGGGGTCCTTGATTTCTAAAATAGAGTCAAGAATCCAAAATTCAGAATGTCGGACCCAGAATGGCGGACATTCACCTTTAGAAAGTCGTTTTTCAGGAAAAATGTCCGCCATTTCGGGTCCGTTATTTTGTATTTTTAATTTTTCACTACATTTTCGAAATCAGCGACCCCAAAAAACTACTTAATACTCATTTTCAAGTAGATGCATAGAAAATTTTAGAAAAATGTCGGCCACTTCGGGTCCGCCATTTTGTATTTTTGATTTTTGACTTCATTTCCGAAATCAGCGACCCCGAAAACATCATATACGTACTCGAACGAAGTGAAATATCGAGATTCTGATTTTTGGCCAGCTTTTTGGAACTTTGAACCACTGTGCAGCTGGCGGATTTTCTGTGCTATCATTGGTCAATACATGAAAAGCATGAGGAAGTTGCTATGATACGTGTCTGTTCCGTATTATTATCGTTTAAAATATTATAAAATTTTGTACGTGAAATTATGTCTTCTATATCATGGAATAAAACATAAGAAGCAGAAGGAAATTTGTTATGCTGCCGAATCTTTTTTGTGCCATCATTAGTCGGAACGTAAGAAACATTCGTAAATTTGATATGTTGAAGTGTCTCTTGTTTAATCATTAGTCAAAACATGAGTAACATGAGGTAGTTAGCATGTCGAAGTCTCTTGTTTGTGTTATCATCATTATAACAACAGAAAAAAAGTGTAAATTTGCTAGTTAAAGTATCTTCTTTTGTCATCATAGTATAAAACATGAGAAGCATAAGCAAATTTCTCATGTTGAAGAGGCTCATCCATGTCATAATTTCATGTAAGCGTTCTTCTGTGTTCCTACAGGTAAAAGAAGCTCTGCATTGATCCAATTTTATGATGGAAGAAAAATCCCAGGATTCCATGTAAATATGAAATGCTAGAATTTTCAAAATGTTTAAACGTCCTCTCTATCTTATTCTTCGCGAAATGTTGAGGCATATGTTTCGAAGATTGGATCACCTACATTCTATACCTTCTCTTTCGTCTTTGGATGATGAATCTTGGCGGACTTAATCAAAGTTCAGTATCTAAATTCAGGTTCTTGAAATGGGTCCTTTCTTCGTCTTTTTGTGTACTATGACGTCAATGCTAGCTCAGGTATATGGCGAAGGGCCTGAAAAAGAACAAAATCCTCCACCTCTTTCGTAACAGATGAAGATTCGTACCGGTTTAGCATCGGGAGAAGCTGAAAAATAAACTACAGCGGTATCATCGAAATAATTCGCAATTTCATACAACCATGGGGCCAAAGTTGATAAAAAGATTCGAAATGATACATAGAAAAGGCACTGACTAGAATTACGGAATTTTTCATGAAACAAATCAGTCAAGAGTAGTGCTAGGGTGAGGGTTAAGGGACATCCCGTAACTCTTGCAAAAATTATAATTGACGATTGAAAACTGACATTTGATGCATTAAGCGAATTTCAATGTTCAGTTTATATAGCAACTGTTTGGTCGAAAATAAATCTGTTTTCTTTTGAAATTCAACTTACTATTTTGTTCAATATTATTCTTCTCTAAATGAATTTCATTGTTTTTTATAAAAAATCCAAATCTTTAGTAGCTACAATATCGGATATAACATTTCTCATGGAGAATTCATTTTTCCTGCTTGGAAATTAGAATACGTGGGCGGGAAATGAACTTCATTCGTTAAAAATTCATGTTTCTGGTCAGAAATGTATCATTTCAACTGAAAGTATATCCGTTTATTTGATATTTCTAGAAGAAAATGCAACTATTCGTTCGAAAAAATATTAGTTTTTAAATATTAACTAAATATATTTGAATATTAATTATCGGAATGTAAACTATAATGTTTTTCCTTCAAAAATCATCTTTTTGGTTCAAACTCTGAATACTCAGTTGAAAAATTAACTAGTTTGTTTGTATTTAAGCTTTTGGTCGAAGAACCATCATTGTAGTTGGAAGTCTGTTATTGTTTGCAAATTGAACCTTTTTGGTGAAAGTCCTTTCCTTCCTAGAAATCATCTTCTTCAGTAGAGAATTTCACCATCCAATCGAAAATTCATGTATTTTTTATGATAATTATTTAGTCTTGTTTGTTAGGAATATAATATTTTTAGTCGAAAATTCGACTATCCGCGTCGATTAAAATTGTATGTATTCTGTTGGGAATTTACCACTTTTGGTAGGAAATTTATATTTTCAGGTAAGAATGCTTCTTTGGTTAAAAATTAATCTAGTTGAGTTATTAATTTAACTAATTTTTTGAAATTGACTTTTTGGTTAACAGTTTATATGTTTAGTTGAAACTTCGTGTTTATGCTTGAAAATTCATTTTTTCAACCGAGAATTTACGTATTTCATTATTCTATTGACAAATTCAACTACTCGTTTTAAAATTGATACATTTTGTTGAAAACACATATTTTTTAGTAGTATAATCATCCTTATGGATAAAAATTCAACCATTTGGCAGAAGTTGAATGTTTATGGTTAAAAATGGAATTGTTTAGGTCAAGATGGAACTAGTTTGGTGAACATTATTTTTTTGTTGTTGTTGAATTCGAATGTTTTAATTCAGCATAAGAATCTGTTCCAGTTGGAATATCCATTATAACATTTTTAGTTCAAAATTCATCTGTATTGATCGATGATTTAATTACTTGGTCGAATGTTTCTCTTTTGCGGTTTAATATTAAAACTTTCGGCTCAAAATTGGATTATTTATTTTTTGGTTCAGTTTTTTGGTTAAAATATAATCATCATATCAAAATTTATATTATCTGTTAACAATGCAAATCATTGGTCGAAAATTATTCAGCTCATGAGAGTAACTATTTTTTTGATATTGTAAACTATTTTATTCAAAAAATTAAATATTTTCTAGAAAATTTGTCTATTTTGATTGAATCATATTTTTTGTCATTCGAAATAATTATAATGTTTGATTAAAATATCAACCAAAAAATAAACCAACATTACAAGTTCATTTCGGTTGAAAATTTGATTTTCTGTTGAAACTTCGTTGTTTTCGGCTTGGAATTGATTGCCTAAACTGGAAATTAGCTTATGCTATTATTGGTGGAAAATAATTTTTTTTTCATGAAAATGCAATCATTCGTTTTGAAATACATACATTTTGTTGAGAATTCATTTTTTTCTAGAGAACTTATCCTCGTGGCTAAATGTTGAATCATTTGGCAGAAATTGCAACTCTCTGGTTTAAAACTATACTATTCTGGTTAGAAATAAAACTGTTTAGTTTCAAATTGTATTTTTGTTGTATTTTCTATCTTTATTGAATTCAATCTTACATGATCTGAAACATCAAATTTTTCCAAATTTAAATATCAACTACTACATTATTTGTTGAGATTTCGTCTTGTTAGATCGAAAATTCGAGTACTTGGTTTAAAATTCATATATATTTCCGAAAATTAGTAGTTTTGGGAAAAAATGTTATTCTTGTTTAAAAATTATTCCAATTGAGTTATTGATTAGACTACTGTTTTGAAAATCATTTATTTGGTGAAGATTCATTACCTGAGTTGAAAATTCATCTTCTAGGTTTAACTGAAAATTTACCTATCATATTACTGGTAATAAATAACGTTTTCTTAACCCAGGAATTCGACTATATGGTTGAAAATGGATGAATTTGTTTAATTTTTCTTCTGATTGAATTTGAATATCATCAATTCAAAATTAGAGTATGTTTACTTGAATGTAACTGCTATTACACATTTAGTTAGGAATTCATCCTGTTTTGTTGAATTTATTTTGTTTACGTTGAGAATTCAACTATTACGTTACTATTTTATCAACTAACTATTTTATTTGGAAAGTTATTCATATCCTTGAAAATCCGTAGATTTTGGTTAAATTTAATCTTCCATGATTCGAAATAAGAATATCTGGTTAAAATGTCAACTAATTAATTTTTAGTCGAAAATTGATGTCATGTGGGTAAAAATATGATTACCTTGTTGAAACTTAATTTTTTTTGTAAATTAATTTTTCTACTTTAAACTTACCCATTCCATTTTCAGATCAGAATAAATAATATTTTTATCAGATAATTCAAGCCTTCGGTTCAAAATACATACATTTTGTTGGAAATTCATCTTCTTTGGTAACAAAATTATCTTTATGGCTAAAAGTCCAGATAATTTACAGAAATTGTAACTTTTCGGTTTAAAGTGTTAACATTTTTTAATTAGAATCTGTTCCAATTGATGTATATACACTACAACGTATTAGATCCAGAATTCATTCGTTGAAAGTTCAGGTTTTACGCTTGAAAATACAAATATTTGGCTGAAAATTCATAAAAATTGACTTATAATGTTAAAAGGTCAGCTTTTGAATTGACAATGATTATTTTCGGGAAAAAGTTAAATCGAAAACTAAATAGCTTATGTTGAGCATTCAACCATTTTGTTGCTATTTCATAGCAGGGTATATTTTAAGCCAAATTTGGTACTACCCGTCCGCATAGTATACACGAATCCTAAAAAAAAAAAAAAAAAA
>WSXT02080653.1:0-12019 GCA_011762715.2 Neuroterus valhalla
GCCCATCCTCATTGTCAAAGGTTAGTTCTCAATTGTTCGAGATACCATTTTCAATCTTGTCGTATTTTTCTTTTTGTAATATTTTATTTCTGTTACAGGAAATTCGTTTGTTGATGAACATGCCACCAGGACAGTTTTCATCGAGGGAGAGGAGATATTGAGACCACGGAATCATGGTCATCATAGTTGTTGCCTCAGTTGCCGAAAAAATGTATATTGCTTCATAAAAAATGATTTTCCCTAACCAATATATACACGAATACATATGAATAAAAACCTTTGTGTTGTATATTTCCCATAGATAGGTATGGAAGAATATAAATAACTAATGGTAAAATTACTACCCGCGAATTGAAGATTTTCCATACACAAGTATGGAAAAAATGTGAATCATGTATGGGGAAAATACTACGCGGTTATGGTAAATTTACCATACAGAAGTATGGAAGAAATACCACTACTGGTATAGGAAAAATACTATGGGGCGTATGGAAAATTTACCATACGCAAGTATGGTAAAAATACCACTCCTGGTTTAGGTTAATTACTTCCAATACATGTATGGTATATTTACTATTATTTTTCTTACAGTGCACGTAAAATCTGTTATATACGCTCTATATTCATGGCTTTCATTCATTAGCATGGCTTAGCATGGACACGAACCACTACAGGTTTCGATGTAGGCAACTGTCAGTAACAAGAATCTGTGAATAAAACACAGCTAGCACCTCCGCTTACGTTTGTAGGTTGTTTATTCCGTGAGAATGAGCCGATGCAGAAAAACTGCCCGCAAGTTTGAGCGCGCCTATCAAATCTCGCTCTCAAGTATAATTCGCCATATAGACGAATAATTTCAACATTAATAAAAGAACTAGTCGTTTTAAACGAATGTATTTTTATGTTTAGTAACTGAAATTCTATTCTGAACAGTTTGACTTCAGACCTGGATTAATTTATAATGAGAGAAGTTTGTACTTCAAACTAACTTTGAACTCTTTAAACCACTGCAACCCTTCTAGGAATACTTAAAGTAATCAAGGAATTATTTACTCAACGATTAAGGGTTCCAATTCAGAACTGTATTATTCGAATATGAATTCATTCATTTTCTATGAACTTAACTTCAAACCTAGGTTAGAGATCCTCTCATCTAAATGACTCTTGTCAAAAGATTGTTTCAACTCCGAAGTTCATTTCGATTGTACAGAGAATATTTTAGGCCTCTGACTTGAGCCAACTATTGGAACTTTTCAAAATTTTCTTTTGAACGATGCAACTATTATTATGCTACTTTGGGGAAAAATTCCACATATGCCACGAGTTTCTCAAATTTCCTGCACCTATTTCTTAATTTCGCCTTAAAATATATTTTTCAAATTCTTTGCCGATTGGCTATCCGCTAATTCTAAAATCGCAATTTAAAAGATTTTGAACATTTCCAGAATATTGTAACAGATTCCAAAGGTGTTGAAAGGATTCCATAGCGTTTTAAGGATTTTAGATTTTCAATTTCACAAGCTATTTTATTTTTGTTTGAGTTTCCCGAAGGTGACGCCACTAATTTTTCCGATACCGACACATAACGGAAACGTAACGAATTAAAAGAAAATATTTTTTATTTCTTTGGCTGATCTCAGTCTTACAATCATTGATCGTAAGCCAAAGAAATTGTGCTACAACCTATTTTGGAATTTAGATTTATCCTTTTACTTTACTTTTATTCTTTTAATAATATTATAATGTTTGAGAGATTTTAAGGTGAGCACAAGGCTAAATAAATTCAATAATTAAAATACCATCAGTTAGCGAAACAATTCAGAAAGAAAAAGGGAAAAGATGAATTTCCTTGAGGAAATTTTCATCCACACTCACTTTACCAGCCTTAGGTGAGACGCATCCCTCCAGAGGAAAGAAAAGTAAAGTATGGATTCCAAAATCCTTAGCCCTCTCAATTCAAGGAAGGAAATCCAAAAGCGAACACAAAATTTCAGAAAGCAAATTAATAGAAATTTAAAAAGAATAATATGAGGTAAAAATGCAAACTGACACTTTCGCCATACCTGGGCTTGTTCCACACACCACTATTAAGAAGAGTATCTAACACAATCACTCTAGCCTAGACGAGACTGCTTTCCTCTGGACCAGGGTACCAGGATGACCTGACCCGGTCGATGTCGGAAACTAAGTGGTTCGTCCATGGGACCGTTCCCGTCTTATATATGGCAAGACTTAGTACCTGATTTCGTACGCGGTACGAATAAAGTCAGATGATGCATCTATTTTCGTCGAAGAAACGATTTAAAATCTGTTAAATACTTTATATTACCACAAACAATTATGAAGCGTCTAAGGCAGGGCCGATTTCACATTGCCTTACTGATGAGTCCAGTGAAATCAGCCTGGACGAAACGTTTAATACTTCATAATTACATAAAATGCCAATACAATTAAATTCTTATCCACAATGTGGAATACGCACACACGTTACAGGCTATATACTATCCATGCTGCAACCATGATCGGTCATGGTGCGTACGTCGCGAGAATACACATATTTTACAGTTATAGTTATCCATAAGATTTGTACCATGTTTTCTGCATAATATGTGTCCGGCTCGCATACAACTGACAACGCGAGCTATTCGACCGTATAGTTGCATTTTCTCTTACATTATACAACCTACTTATTAAGCGCAAAGTGCCAGTATCGTAATGAGAATGTTATCGTCAATACTGCAGGTGCATAAAAAACCTTTTCTAAGTAAAATTAAAAAACAATCTCTAGTCATACTTTTGAACTGTAGTTTGTTTGACTTATAAATCATTATCTAAGTTTTCATTCAAGACATAATGTATGGTATGTGGGATGAACTAGAACTGTACGTAATAAACGTAAAAGAAGTGCAAAGCGTGAGAGCATAATAGCGCGTCCTAGATGCGCTCAATATTTTTAACATTCCATCTGACAGAGGAACAGTGGCCGCTTTTTATCTTCCTATTAACAATGTTTGTACTCACTTTCGTATTGGCAGCTCCCTTTGCAACATTTGTCTTTTGGAGCGGTAGCTTGCTCACTACAGAGATGAAAATTGGGTAAGCAATCCGGAGGCTCTGGTGCTTTTTTACCAGTTGCAATGACAAGAGCCAAACACAAGAGAGCAAAGAAAGCGATAATTCCCATCTTCATTTTGACCAAAAGATGAATACAGCTTTGCGGCTTTTGCTGCGACTTATATACCATGAAAAGTCACGTATCTGACCCCACTACGGCAAATTTATTCAGAAAAAAACAAACTTAAGTGCTCTCTGAAAAAGTAAAATGACGACTCATTGCTTGTACGGTGGGAGGGTAGCCAATCAACCGGCTACACATGCTCAAGACGAAACTGAAAAAACAAAAACAAAGTAGTAAACATTTCGTATCCCTCTAGAATAGATAAATAAAGTTTTGGATATAGCATATTTAGAAAATGCAGCAAACCTTTTTTACTAAAATTTTAATTTCAGAACCTTTAAATTTTTCCTTCATCGTTGATAATTATTAGAATAAAATTATTGTTCCCTCTTCATTCATGTAAATAATGTCATTTCCCATCAGGGGCCATCCATGAATTACGCAGCAGCCTCTTTTCGAGAAAAGGGGGAGGGCGTCATAAAAGATGTTACGACCCCTGAGATTAAAGAGAAGAAGTGAATCAATACCAAACATGAAATTATTAACAAAGCGGCTTTTTACAGAATCGTTGCATCTTAAATGATAAATAACGTCAAAGTTCAGTAATTACAACAAAACGTTGTCTAGACTCTTCACTTGGATTTTCGATATCTACCCATTTCTTTAGCTACCATATAATAATCATCTAATATGCTTTCTGATTCAGCAATAAGATTTGCAATATCTTTGGAACTCTACGGCTATAATTGATGTAAATCGTTCCGCCAGTTCCAAAAATTCTGTTAATGGATAGGGAAGTATAAAGGGAACATCGATGTGTCTTGTGAGCGATGCTGAGCTCATCAGTTACGTAGTAGTAAAGCAGGCATTTTGAAAACTTGCGAGTGCGAGATGCAGTTAACCTATATTAGTTATTCCTACTGGAAATGCTCTATACGGTTCAGCCTGTTTACATCAAGAATTGCTTATTATTCTTGTTGAGTTGTTCATCAGTCGTTTTTTATGTAGTTATCGTCGATTGTTCTTCTATATAACGTTGGATGGTTGTGACTAAAAACACCAGTACTATCAAAAAATTGATGAGAGAGAGATTGTTAATCTTTGGTGAGCTCAACATCATGACGTTCATATTTTGTGACGTTGGGCTCTAGCGGGGAGTTTTAAATTTTCCATTGTACTTTCGATGCAAGACAGACGTACGGGCAGGCATACTGGAGACGTCGCTAAATAGGATTTTTGTCTTCAAGGGGTCTCAAAGTTTGGGATAATCATTATTGCACTTAGCTATATCGAATTCAGTTCTAGAGTAATAATTCCATATGAATGATAACTGTTTTCGTGATGATTTTCTCAAAATGGAAATATTACATTGATTCATTTCAATTCCAAAGTCTTATTTTTAATCTGCCTGATACTCTGGAAAGATCAAAGTTTATTATTATAAACTTAGTCTTTATTTTCATGAAGTTTTAGTGAATCATCGTTTTCAGTGTATAAGAAGTGATACTTGTTTCTCTCTTTAATTCCATCTGATATTCTCACAACTGTAAATCCTTATTTTTTCCTATTTGCGATTCCGCAATCTAATAAAACAGATGTTATGTCCACAATTTGCAGAAAGTGACGTTTGAATCATGACTGCTATAATGAACCGCACTTTTCAAAGCCTAGGCACCTCAGCAACACAACGTCATCGTGCAATTGATGTTCCTGCGTATTATTCAGTACCACCTTATTTCCCAAAAACAGATGGTCTGATCAAATCAGAGGCTGTAGGTGAAATTCAGCAACGAAGGAGATATTTAAAGTGGGAATATGATACAGGCACGTCATGTTAACGTTTCGTTAACAATGGGAAAAATTTCATTTAAAATTAATTTTTACATTCTCATGCTTAAAAATGGGAAAGTATTGGTTTTATGTAAAAATCGACTTTCGCGGATTTGATGGAATCTCCACGTTTTGAGATTCCCTGTGGACCAGTTCGTTAACCAGCAATTTTTCACCAACGGTTCTGGTTTTATCCATAGAGAAAGCTTTTTGGAAAATAAAAAATGCACATTGCTGCTCAAACTATGCAGGGTACAAGGAATGTTTGGAAACAAAATGATTTATTTTGGAAAGACCGACAAAATTGATTGATTGATTCAATGTGTCCTCCCTAAAAGAATATGGTGGTGAGCCATTCCGTTATAACTTCTACTCTCCCCTCCCCCTCCAGTTGAGACGGTTTTTCAAATTTTATGAAATCAACAAAAATACCCAAAAATCAATATTTTATTTGAGATTTTCCATCCTGAGAAATTCTCCTTTTCCATTCCCTGAAAAATAGTAGTGTGGTGAGAAGCCGGCTCCTATACCCGATGTTCACGCTCATTTAATACGTTCAAGAATTCGGAAGAATGACTGAGTTAGCTGGAGGTTAACAACTTTATGACTATTACATCGTCTAGAGAATTGAATTGAATGATCATTACCGAACATCTTTTTCTTATGAGCTAATACGATTTCCTTGAGCCACTCTCTCCATGTATTTCATCGTCATATGTGTTGATTTCGGACAACATAGCCTTCCGTTTTGATAAAAGAACTTTAAATTTTTCACAGTCATCAAGCTTGCCTCTCATCAAGGAATCAAGCAATGTGTGTGATGTGTTCCGCATCCTCCTTGAAAAAAGTTCGCAGAGATCCAGGTTCGCCACATCCTCTACTGGTTCCCACCCTGAACACTGGGGTACTCGTCTGAATCATCTGTAATTACAAAAATGTATTGAAGTAACTGAGAAATAATTGAGAGGATTTTTTTGTCCATTCACTGGAAAAAAATCTGACAGAAGACACTCATTTCTAATTTTTTTATATGCCAAACAACAAAGATTTCCCAGTTCATACAAGTTGCCTCATTCTAGCATTTACAGTTTGCCATGGTATTTGCACTCGAACAGTATCAAGTTCTTCTACACTCCTTCGTCCCTATATGTTTCTTCTCCATTTTCGTCTTCTTTTTCATTTTTTCTGTCCTCTATTTTTCTCCTTTTTGGCCGCTGTTTCACTATCTTCTTCCTTGAATAAGGATTCACAAGTCCTGTCTTATAGTCGATAATATTTATACTACAATATCCAAAATGTGTGGAAGATTAGAAGATAAACTAATATAGAATATTACCTCTCAATTGCTTTGTTTCAGTAGATTCTGAAAATTCGTATTCATTGTCATACATCTGTCCTAGGGAAATATTATATGAGGTAGAAAAAAATTTCGATCCTAATGTAAAAAATAAACAGATGAAAATATCATTTCTTTGTTTGGGTGCAATAACGGGATGCTTGAAATTTCAGAACTTAGGTCTTATTAATTTGTTTCTCATAAAGTTATGTACGGAACAAATGAATTCTCGGAAAGTATTTTCAGAAGTCACTTCTTATTCATTCGTTTCTCATGAAGTTATGTACAAAACAAATGGAGAACATGTGAATTCGTGTACTTATATACACCGTTTTTTTTCTGCCCCTCCGTACATTCGACAACGTGCAGAACCACTCCGCACGCCTTATAAGCCGCGATTTCCACGCAAGTATTGGAGAAAATATTTTTTCAGAAACTGGACCTAAATGATCTATGTCAGAAAATTTCTAAAAACAACAAATATAGACGATTCCTAAAAAGAGTAGGAAAGATTTTCAATCAAATAGTCGAATTTTCTGTGGAATCAAAATTTGCTGTAGGAAAAAATTCGTTTCAGAAAATAATAACAGGAACAATATTCGAGCAATAATAAAAATTTTGTGAAGGACAAGTTTTTTGCAGGAAATAATTTGTGTTAGAAAAGTCTGTGGCAAATATTTTTTGCAGATAATATTAAATTTAGTGTAGTAAAAATGTAGTAGAGCTTTCAAGTATGTTGGCAACGCCTCCAGATGGCGAGAATTCTGAACGGCACAGCGAGGTGAGTTGTTGTGCCGTGCAAAGCAGTTAGCATGGATAAAAGTGTAAATATTTCAGGAATTTCAGCCCGAAAAACGGGAACATGAAGAATTTGTAGTGTAGTAGGTTGCTTAAATACGGTGAAAAAAAATGCTGAACTATAATTTTATTCTTTTCCGGGACACTGGTGGCAGAAAGAGAAAAAACAAGTGCAGATAGCTGCTGTGCTATGCTGTCCGCAGGAAGCGCTAAAAACATGATATCTGAAAAATAAACAGCTTCTGAAACAATGATATACGTGATCCATAGAAAACGAATTTTCAAACTGAATTTATGAGAAAAAGCCACTCTTTTGCTTCAAATTTTTTTCTAGAAGACATTGTAACCTATCTATAAAGAAATATGTAGAAAAAAGTGGGCTTATCTCATCAATTGAGTTTGAAATCTTTTTTTAAATCTAAACCTGTATTCCATAACCGATAAGAAAAATACTTTGGCAGCAGTGAAATCACCAATGTTTTTCAAAAATGATTAAAGGGTATTATTTTCAACACCTGAGGGTACAAATACTAAAATTTCCATCAAGATTTCTAGCAATTGTTCTAATTCTTCAGATGTTTCGACATGGAATCGCTCATGTGGAGCTCTTATCTATTTTTCAAACAAGAGTAAAAACAAGAAAAAACTAACAATTTAGAACAAAACAAAAAAATCCAAACAAGTATAATTAATTTCATACTCAGAGAGGTAGGCAACTTCAATTGCCACGTAGAGTGGCGTAATTTCTTAAAAATTCTCCTGCTAAAATGAGATACTTTGGAACTCGTTAGTGTTCAATTTTGTGTAGGAAAAAACTTGTGAGGGACAAAATAGCTGGTACACTCCGTGTACGAAATAGTCTGTATAGGAACATTCGTAACTCATTTTTATCAGAATCCTTTTTGACTTGGAAAGAATAAATTATTGCACTAATTAATAATCTGTTCTTCCTGCAATCGGATTCATTTGGATCCCGTCCACGTCGAAAAAGTTTAATTTTTGCAAATTTAAACTAATTAGTACAAGAAATCGGTTGATATCAGTTAATATCAGTACTTACCATTGTGATGGAGCTCGATCAATGAATGCCGATGTTTGTCATTGAAAAATAATCCCCGGTTATGAAGAAAAATCGATAATGTTACAACCAGAAATAAGATCCCAGTGTCCTGCTACCGCAGTATGTTAACCGCTACTGCTCAACTACTATATAGCATCAAAGAAGTTATTGGGGCCATCAAGGATGCTGGTTCCGAAACTTTTGCCTCAGCATGCGATGGAGGCACTAGCAATCAAGCTGCTATAAAATCTCTCAGACAAGACACAATTAGGTTTAGGAGTGCTTAATATGGTTACATGAGTATGTTAGTTTTTCCGTAAGGACTTGCATTTACAAATTTATGCGAATAAAAGTTTTAAAATGCCTTTTCTCTTTAGATGGCACGTACATTGTGCATGATATGGAGAGCATCCTCATGTATGACCCTCCCAACCTCAACAAATGCCTGCGAAATAATCTTTTGAAAAAGGATTTGGAATAACGTTGGAATGGAGGAAATCGGAATCAGCAAGAACCTTCGCTGAGTGGAAGCAAATAATCACAGCTTACGAGATTGATGTCTATGACAACGATAAACGCAGATATGTTCCAAAGTTACCTGAACGCCACGTCTTTCCAGAAAAAATTTTTAAGATGAGCGCCCACGTTCCAATGCAAGTTCTAATAGTCTTTCTCTGGGTTTGCGTGTAGATGGACTAGCAGGCGCACCAGGTTCGCAAAGATTTCCTCCTTTTCTTGAACATTAGAAATTACTATTATGATTCTTCAAATTAGAATAGGAATTACAAACTGAAAAATAAAATATAATTTGTTTCCAATAAGGCTCGTTTCACTGCTCGTCGGATACTGACAATTCCTGTGGAAAGGCTGAAAGACTATGGATTCCAGAACCTAAAAACAGTGTTAATCAACTAGGATCCTCTCGATAATTTCTTATTACAACTCCGCGAACGTGGCGCGAATAAAAAAAGCCGAATTGCTACCGGTTCATTCCGTTTTTAAAACGTTGATCATAAACAAAATGGCGCACTCCCTCTCGATTGGAGCGGATTGCATGGATAACGAAGAATTTTGAACACAAAGATGGCAAAGCTACTTTCAATTTGATAAAACAGGCCCCGATGACTATACACAACCTGCACGCTGACTTCCTTCTGGATTGACAAAAACCTATACCTCGAAAGAAGATCCACTTCCTGAAATGTGTTCAATTCCCACCGGAACACACATTGTCCTGAAAGAATTGAAATCAAAATTCCCAGATATGGTATCATGTCCTCTATGCGTAGCTCTTCTTGAAAGTACAAGCTGCTTCTCGACATAGCGAGTAGGCGGAAGAAGTATAGGGACCTAATCTACATTTGGCGGGAATATCGCGCGCCATCTCACGGATTATTACCCTGAACTCTAGGGTGAGGTGAGCCTGCGAGCCTGTTTTATCACATAGGAAAGCACGTATCTTTCAAAACAAATTAATTTGAATTCAGGGCCTCGAAATGGCCAGAAGAATGTGTATATTAATAAAAAACTTGTTCCAAGGAATAAATACAGATTTATTCCGGAAGGAGAGCCTTCGTAAAGGGCAAGGTTTATTGAGAAGTTGTCACGTTAGCGACGTTTATGAGACAGTTCTGTCGATGAAAACGTTAGCGAAGTGTTTGGGATAGTTTTGCGACAATAATTATTTTCAATTATTGATTAACTCAAAAATACATTGATGCTAGTCCGTAAAGCCAAGAGGCATAATATATTGATGTACGAAATTTGAACGAGTATTCCGAATCATTCTAATTTTATTTGAACAGCATGCAATGATAGCGGGTAAATTTCGATGAGTTTTAATTATATATCTGCTACTTACAGGAAAGTTATTTATTCATCTCCCATGTACATATTCAAGCTTTAGTTTCTCGAGAATCAAATACAGTATGAAAGTTTTCAAAATAGATGTGAATTCCATAATATTTTCTTGCTCCATTTTCAATTTGGAATTTTAAAAGATAATCATTAAAAATAAGTGAAATATACATCGTTCATTGCAAATTTCAAAATATATTGTGCCTTGTGATCAAATTACTGAAAAATAAGAAATAATTAAACTTCAATAAGAACATGTATATATGTACTTACTGAAGTTTATTTCCTTCATAGTTTTCAGTAATTTGATCAATAGACGCAATAAATTCTGATATATGCAATCAACAATGAACATTTCATACATATATATATAATGATAAAAATTTTGTGCCATATATTGAGAAACTCCCTCAGTAAAATAATAAATTAAATTGAATTTTAAAAAATATTAAAAATAAATAAATGATATAAATTTAAATAATATTATATATGTCAGCTAATTATAAATTTAAAAATACTGGTCTTTCAAAGAAATTCCAAACCTCTTTATGAATGTTATGACAGATATTATACATAACCTACAAATTTGCCTCAGTGTTTACCTTTCTGAAGGTCTTGGTCTCCTAATTTCTAGAAATGAAATTATGCCCAAAATATATATATATCTTTTTAGCTTCTATTTTTTAAACAATTTTCATTCAATTTCTCATAATTAATAGAGAAACATTGATCTTATGCGTACACTTACTGAAACCTACGTACAGCCGCAATCCAATTGTTTTTCTTTTCACCTGCCATGAACGACCAGGAAATAAATAAAACCGAAGTTCCGTATTTTCCGCTTCAGTGTGGAAACAATTAGAAACACAGCAATTCCTTTTTTATGCAGTTTTTTCTGCAAAAACAGTATCAACATTTGCTTGCATTTCCATGTCAATCGAATTCGCGCTCACCTTTTTATTCAAAAATGTCGCCGACAGATGGCACTTTCGAGATAGATTAGGTCCCTATTCCGCGTTGAGAGGGAATCCACATGAATGTGAGAAGTGTTCTCAGGAAGATCATAGGTAGCATTTATACAGCAGGGAGAGTTCGGTAAACTGCATTCAATTTACTTCGTCGAGAGATTAGGAGCGATTAATAAATGAAGGGTTCCACGGCATAACCATGTAAGTGCCATTTTTTTGAAAACACGTTTTATCGGCTTAATAATTCTCAAAAATTCTACCGCACATTGTCCTGAAAGGATATATCAAAATTTGAACCGGAAGTGGATTTTTAAAATTCGTGGTTTTCCATAACCGTGTAAGTGCCATGGGCCTACCTGCGCGATACGCATGTGCATTCGTCTTCAACGTAGTCTGCTTAGTCGCGTTGATTCACGTGTTGCCGGTCCATTTGTTCACCATTTTGCAAGTGCAATTTAAATTCGAACATGATCATGCCAAATGAAGAAAAAGTACCTGGGTCCGCTTGGAGCGAAGAACTGTTGCAACGAGCATTTTTCGAACATTTGGTTGGTCTCCATTTAAAGTGTATACATTCAAGTTCGCTTGTAACGAGTTCGGTCATAACGAGAGTTCGCTCAGTACGAATATAAAATGTAAACAGATATTGAATTTGTATTCGCTTATAATGAGTCAGTTGCTTCCAATAAGTCGTCGAGAAAAAGAAATGGAAACATCCCTTTCAGTGGACCTATTTTACAAGCACAAGCTGGAAAATTTGCTAAAGAAAATGGGACAGTGATTTTGTATGTACTGCTAGCTGGAATTCAAGATTCAACAACAGGCAATCTTCGTCCAGATAAAACCGTGCGGAAATTCAAATCAGGGCAGGGTCAGGTCCTGAAAAGGTTGCCTTATTACAATCGAGGCCCGGACAAGTAAAACTTATCAGGCCCTTATGGTGTTTCGTCACGCTCGGAATTAAAAGGGCCGTACGTCGAAACCTTATAAGG
>WSXT02080664.1:0-12019 GCA_011762715.2 Neuroterus valhalla
ATATTAAAACTCTCGAAGTTACTCAAAGATGTGCAGTATCTACCATGATTGTTTGTATGTACATTAGTTTATCATTTCAGATAATACTTTTCTTTGGTTTAGTTGTAAATTCTACTTTTGAGTTATTTTTATATTGTAAGGAAAAAGACTTAACAAGTTAAGTCGAGTTTTTTGAAAAGAAAATAGCCTTTCTCTTCGGGGCTTTGTCATTACGCTCGAGTGATTCGATGACAATTTCTTCTCGAGAGAAACTCTGTCAAATTCATTATTTCATCACGGAGAGAAGATGCACTGGCATGAGAAAATCTTTGAATTTCAAATAAAAAAAAATCTGTTATACCAATGATGTTTTTTCTGATCTTCAAGTACCAGATCACCCCGAAGTCAATGACTCAGCAAATTATACAGTTGATAAGCCTTGAAATAACCGTGGTTGATGAAGTTTTACTACCTTATCCTAAAATAGGAATACCCTAGAATTTCCGGTGATCGCCTTATGAAAATTCCGATTGAAAAACTGACTCTATCTCCTCATAATATAAAATGAAGCAAAGAAAAATGATACTAGTAATGCCCATTATTGGATAAGAATGGAAGGGATACAGTTTGAGAATGGAAATGGCATATTTCATTAGAGAGGAATGCATGTTGGTAAAATCGAAGCAAACATTGTCTAATGATACATAATTTAGAAAAAGAGTTAATCCATTATGCTTTTTAAGATTTATGCAAAAAAAACATCTATTTTTATTATCAACTTTGCAGTCCCTTCCGAAAACATGCTATTTTCATTAAATATATTATTAAATGTAAAATTTTTTCATAGGTACTCAACGAAAAGAAATGGTTTGCTCAGATTTCCTTGCCGAGACTGAAAATAAGTCTAAGGGGATATTTGGAAATTAAAAAAGCGTAAAAAAAGCGAACACCTTGGGGAACTGAAGACGAAGTTCAGGATGTTATGCAATCTACAAAGTCTATGCATACTCCGTTGTCGAAGCAAAATTCAGGTAGTAGTTTAAGCAGGTACATAACTTCACATTCGAGTAAATATAATTACAAAGTTTATAATTGGGATCAAGAAAAGCTTAACAAAATTTTAAAAACAAATCTTTTCTTAAATATATTCTTATCATCATGAGGAAACAAAATCTTCTATTTATTCAAAATGTTTGGGATTCAAAATTTGGACAATTATGGGACTTGGAATAAGAATTTTCTTCTTTCTATTTTGAGAATAGAACAATTTTTGAGTAATGAATTTGCAAATTATATGTCTTCAAACTGCAGGTATAAATTTCAGACTAGAAGTGCTCAAAATTAAATAATTCAAAACTGGGGAATTAGGATTGAACAAAATGAGTTTCGAATTGTTCAGAAATTGAAATTTGTGAAGAAGAGAAATAAAAATTGATCCATTCTTTCTAGGAAACGATATCATGCCAGAATTGATCATTTATCATATCATTTATATATTTATTATAAACTTCTCAATAATTTCAGTTAGAAAAAATCCGTTCCACTCCAGTTTTAAATTCAAAGTAATTTTCCATTAGGAAGCGTTGATATTTTGAACATTATGAATTTAATACTGAATATTTGGAGACTTGATTAATTTGGAGTTGAAAATAGAGAGGAATCACACTTATGTAGTTGTACGGTGAAGCATTTCTTCAGGCTTGCGAAATGTATTTTGAAATATTATGAGTTGGTCGATGTGTTTATGTTTATATTGTGAGGCGTATCGTACAGGAAGAGGAGAATGTAAGTTGTGAGAAGGAGATGGAAGACTCTCAAGTCCGTAACAGGGAGAGAATATAATAAATACAATACTGTTCCAATGCGAAATTCCCAAAAATGATCAATTTCAAAATGCAATTGTATAATTCAAAATTGGAGTGTTTTGGACTCATTAATTTTTGAGATTCAGATAAGATGTACAATTTCATTATCAAATGTACTTCAAATTTGAAATAATTTAAAAAGAACTTGAATCTTTTCCTGGTAAATAGACAAATTTCTAGGACAACTTTGAGTTTACAACTTTCAAGCACATTTACCCGGATCTACTCAAAGATATTCCTGAGATTTAAATTGTAACAAACTAATCAATTTTCAAATTCTCTTTCATAAGTTTCTGATTACAAGTGATTGCAATAACCTATTTACACCGACTGGAGAAGTTATGTACCCGACGGATTGAAGACATTCTCAGACCGATCGAACAATGTCGATCATTCCTAAGAGTACCCTCGAGTTCAGATCAGATCGGAAAGTTGGCAAAGGGTCGAGACTCGTGGCAACAGTCGTACACTGTGAATAGAAGCCACTTTTGTGACCATCCGTAGAAAATAAGTATCGCGTATCGACTAAGTAATTACAGCCAAGCTTTCCGCTCTAGTGTACATTCATCTAATCACATCCAGATCATCAACAAGATCCCCACTAGCACCGTATACCAGAAAATGGTTCTTCGAACCCTCATTCATTCCAAGATTTCGTTAAAAAAACAACGCTTTGTTACATGAAAACACTTCTTTTCAATTTAAAACATGCCTCTTTCAACATAACATGTGTTCTTATCTACAAAAATCTTCCCTAACCCATTTTGGTGCTAGCAGGACTTTCATCATTGAATCATTCTTCCTTGTCGCAAATTTCTATCAATCGCGCACCCTTGCAGGAAGAAATCTTCCCTTTTTCACCTTCCAGAGCGTTCTACCAAAGACGCATTTCATCGTTCTTTCGTAGCACTCGAATCAAGCACCGCTCAACTAAAAATTTTACTTCATAAGGAAGACCAACAAGACGGTTAGACAAGTACCCAAAGCAAATGCGACTTTATCTGCACCAGCCGTAATTGTTGGAAGAACCGGTGCACTGCCATCTTCATAGTACTGGTAGTTCCTGGAGCTGGCGTTCGACTTGATAACCCTAAAGTTATCATCGAAGATGTCGTATCTGTCGGCGATGAGATTCTGCAGTTTGTTTGTCACACACCATAGGAACCCTTCCTCATCGAATGCGAAACTGTCCGGCCACTGCATGAGCAAATGATCCCTCGAAAAAATCCTCTGACCGGTAGCAAAGGAGGGAAACTGGTATCCTGAATTTCCACGGTGGCTGGTGTTCCAATAAGCCACTGCATCATCAGCCAACAACCCATAGTACAAAACTCCACTGGCTGACATCGCGATGCCATCAGTCTGGGAACTCTTCCTTCCCAATTCTCTGACAAAATTGTTGACATCCATTGTTTTGTTCCTCAGAACTGCAGCCGGAATCGAGTAAAGAAAGAAGGAGGAGAGCGGGGTGTAGTAAACCATTCTCTCTCTTACGCTTGCAGGTGAAAGGGCAATCCCGTCCACGTGGATGGGTCTATTCACACGGACCTTTCCGACGACGAAACGTATCGCCTCCTCCTGAGCCCTCATCGACTGATGTCTCACTTTCCAAGAAGAGTCGTTCCTCAGCGAGTAAACAATGATCCCAGGATCCTGCTCACTTGTATCGGTGATGTAGGCATATCCACCATCTTGATGATCAAGGACGATGTCATTCAGGAAAACAGTCTCCCTGGATGCAACCTCTGGTGGAAAAACGATGCTCCTGAGAACAGCACCATCGTTTTCGAGATCAAGGATCACCAAACGAGGAGGACAATTGGCTGCAGGATTCAAGGTCATGGTGTGAACTCTTCCAGTATCAAGGACCCACATCCTACCAAGTGGATCTATCTCCATACTCTGAACAAACTGGAAGGCATTGCAATTTCCGATTTCCTGCATTTCCCAGTTGGGGAACGGCTTCAGTTTTGGTTCGGTGACGTTGTACTTGACAGGACCCGAGGGGCCGTAGACTTCAATAGATTCTGGTACCGCCGGGGTCACAGCTAGGGTAACCGGCACTCCCGTTTTAAATCTTGGTATCGCAAGATACATCTGACCCTTCCAAATCTTGATCCCAGTGATTCCACTGTTCGCGGGGATATATTCAAAACGTTTCAAAGCTTTTTCTTTAGCATCCACTGTTGGCCAGGTGACATTGATGTACTTCCACTGGAAAGTCACCCGAAAACTGTCGTGGGAAGACCCTATCGCGAGAAGAGTCGCGAAAATCACGACTTCTTTCAACATTGTTAACAAGTTTTTCTACACTGTAATCCAATAAAAGAATATTATATTTTGTCACTTGTTGCAAAGAATGATCAATATGAGAATTTTCGGACAATTTCGAACCACTTTTGGATCACTGTTAGGACCACTTGTAGATATTTTTGAAAAGTGTTTTCACTTATAACTTCGCGAGCGTTAGGCCGCTATTCTTGGTGATGTATCCCGCGGATTTTGGCGGGTGCCAAGCGTGCCAAGTGTTACTCAATGTATGACCGTAGGCTGGTAATGCGCGCGGTCCATGTCGTAGGGCGCTCGCGTTTTGACTGACGAAGACGCGGAGCGTCGCCCAGAGAGACGTCGTCCCCCCGGCTCTTTTTACCCCTCCATCGAGGCACGGCTATCTTTCCCCGTGACCCCACCTATGACTATGTCCCCCCTGGCCTTGGATCTTTTACCAGCTTACCTCCCTTCCCATTGCATCGGCGTTTAACGCGGTACCGGCGCGGCGCGCGGGGATAGATAGCGAAATGCAAATAGACGGCACGACGCACGTACCCGGGTGCTAGCAAGGCACAATTTATGAATCATGAGACTAGATCAGGATGAGACATGGGACACTAATGGTCTTTTGTAGGAGAGGTGTCCTTGAAAACTCACCTTGTAAAGTGTAAAGAGATGTCTCGACGCAATCAACGCTATTCCATTCCATCTGGACCTCGGAGGATTTTAACGCTTTTTTACGACTTGTGTATATTATAGGATTGAGCAATTGACAAATGAAAATAGAGAAGATTGCAGGTGTCTTTTGAACAGGGAATTTATAAATGGTTCAGGAGACTCTAGGAAGTTCCTCAACGGTTTGAAAATATATTAGGAAAGTGTGCAACTACATGGTGGCGATTTGGCAGACAATTTTAAATTCCCGGTCATTTTCCGGTTCTTACCGGTTAAGTTTTTCAATTTTTTCGGTCAACTAAGAGTAACATATTCACATTCTTCGAAAAACACAAATATGCATTTCAATTCGTGACATTCATTCTAAACATCCTTTAACAAAACAGTTCAAGAATTGCAAAATTAATAAATTTTGGAAAAAATACTCAAATTTTCCACGAAAAAATATAATTCTTCCACAAAAGTTGGAACAGTTGAACTTACAATAGGGAAAACCAATCTGCGATAAGAAAAAAATGGATTTATAACAAATAGTTCATTTTTCAACCAAAGTGATGAATTTTCAAATAACATTATGAATCTTCAACTGGGACAGTTTAGATTGCAAACCAAGAAGATGAATTTTCAACTGAAATGATAAATATTTAACTAGAGCACTTCAATTTTCAACTATGAAGGTGAATATTCAAACAAGGATAATAATTGTCATATAGAAAGATCAATTTTCTACCAAAAAATACAATGTTTCAACAAAATAGTTGAATTTTGAATTGAAAAAATCATTGTTTACAACCGAAAGTGGAACAGTGACATTTTTATTGTAAAAACACAATTTTATATCAAACATTAAGAGTTTTTAACAAACAAAAAAAAATCAACTGAAAGAGTTAAATTTTCGTACAGATGGATTAATTTTCAGTAAAAAGATAAATTTATTATGGTCAAACATAATTTTAATACTCAAACTTTGAATTTTACCAAACAAATTATTTTTCAACTTCAACTATGGAATTTTTAATTGGAATAAGTTATATTTTTAGTTGAAAAAATTTACTTATGACAAAAAAAACTAACCTCCAAACAAATCGATTTTTAAGCAGAGTGATGAATCTTCCAATAAAATTGTAAATTTTTAACCGTATCAGTTGAATTTTGAATCAGAAAAACGAGTTTTTACTTTAAATGATGGAACCTCCACTAGAATAGTTCAAATTTTGAACAAAAATTAATTTTCAACCAAAAAATACAATTTTTCAATAAAATGGTTGAATTTTGAACTATAGAGATAATCATTTTCAACCAAAAATAGAATAGTTACATTTTTGACTCAAAAATTCATTTTTAACCAAACATAAGAGTTTTCAACGAGATAAATTTTCGACTGACATGAAAAATATTCAACTGTTTAACTTGGATTGTTAACCGTAAAGAAGAATTTTCGAATAAGAAAAGTAATTTTCGAAGAAAAGGATGATTTTATACCAAAAAATCCATTTTTCGACAAAATATGTGAATTTTCAGCGAAATAATTGAAGGAGAAAAATATGTGAAAGACCAGTGTCTACACTTTAACATCTTTTTCTCAAATGATCTACCCTAGTCGACAAAAACTACATCCTTTATGAAAGAAATATTCGAATTTTCAATCCAAACAAGAAAAATAAATTTCGGAGAAAAAGATAATTTTATACCAAAAATAAATTCTCCAACAAAATATGTGAATTTTCAAAGAACTAATAAATAATCCATAAAGACAAATTTCCATCCGAATAGTTGAATTTTGAACTATAAAAGATCATTCTCCACTAAGGATGAAACAGTTGAATTCCCAGTTAGAGAAATTAATTTTCAACCAAACTGATGAATGAATAATGAATAATAATAAAAATAATATAAAAATAATGAATATTCAACTGAAATAAATGTATTTTATGCGGAAAAGGTGGATTTTCAACAAAGGAAGTAAATTCTTAAAGAAATAGTTTAATTTGTTAATTAAAAAATAAATGTTCAACTGCATACTTGAATCTTCACTGAAAACAGATGAATTGATTTTCAAAATAGTTACATTCTCAATCAGAGGTGGATTATGAATTAAAATAATACACGTTCAACAAAAAAGTGTAATTTACAACAAAAGAATTTAACTTTCAACCAGTAAGTAGTTGATTTTTTGACTAGAACAGGATGAATTCGCAATTAACAAGTTTTCTATTATAATTTAGAAATATTCCTCATTCGAAATACTACTCCTACTCTGAAAACTGCTTGAAATACTTTCTTCATTTAAAATTATGAAGAGGGGACTTTCAAATTATGACGAATTTTCAATTGGAAGAGCAATTTTCTTAATTTCCTCTCTCTTCTCAATTCGAATACAAATTATTTTAAAAAGTTTCCGTTCCATGTAAAAAATTCCCTTTTCCAAGTGAAATTATGTCTTAACTAAAACTCCCTGCCCCAAAATAAAAACTATAATTATTTTAGGAAAGATATGATAAGATCTCTTTTTAATTTATAGAAAGAAAGCAGCAACTTTTTTCGTATTTTCACGGTAAAATTTTGAATTGTCTTGGTTGAGTCAAGTAATTTTCCGGTTTTTTAAATTGAATTCCCGGCCAATAAAATTCCCGGTCAAGTCGCCACCCTGAACTATTATATAATTATAGAAATGAAATTATTTTGAGGAGAAACGCAAAAAGAAGCACTGAAGGATAAGAGATAAATACGACGACATTATGGAAGAAACAATCCATGGACGAACGAACAACTTCCAAGGGAGTTAATATCGTTTCTGCAAAAAATATTTCCTACACAGAATTAAATAGTTATTATTTGAAAATATCATGTCTTATATTTTTCCTGCACAAAATAGATTCGACACAAAAAATTTTTCCTGCACAAAATATATTCTTACACAAAATTATCACTTTTGCTTGAATATTATTCCTGCTATTGTTTTCTACAACATAATTTTTTTAAAAGAAATAAATTCTACAAAAAATTATCATTTTTGCATAAATATTGTTATGCACTAATGATTTTGTTCAATTTTGCTGATTTTATACTGTTTAGTGTACTTAGGAGCGGTTCTGAACTATTTTTCAGAGTTTCCAATTTTTTAAAAGTTGTAAACAATGGGAAATTTGGGACCAATTTTTGGAAATATTTCTTCCATCTCTTATATGTATCTATCTATTCTGAATAAATATTTCTGCGTTTGGTTGGTCCTTGCATTTCAATAACCATAAGATTACTCCTTAAGACAACATAATTTTGTGGCTGTATTTCCGCTAAAACGTTATGTAGCTGTTTCATAAGAAAAGGGCAATAGTTTTTTTTATGGAATAACTGTTATTTCACTGGATAAAAATTTGAGTTATAGTTACAGATATATTGCAGAACAGTTCTGATCAGCGTTATGCAAAAATAATTGAAATTTTCTCTTTCAGCAAACAATGGAAAATTTACCATGTTTTTCTTATTTTCATCTAATTTGCTTGAAACTCTACTTTTTCAGCGAAATGTCGTGAAAAACATTCTTTGTGAGACCAATAGACACAGATGGAAGAAATATTTTCCTGCACAGTTCCTAAATTTTTAATTCTTTACAACTTTTTAAAAATTGGAAACCTGTCAAATTCATTCAGAACCACTCTGAAGTACACTAAACAATACAAAATGAGCAAAAATTGACAAAATCCATAGAGCAGGAACAATATTTGAATGGAGATAATTTATATCGAATTAATTTTGCGTAAGAAAAATTTGTTGTTGGGGATAAAAGAAAGAAAAAATTCGGGCAGTAATGATAATTTTGTGTGGAATATATATTGCGTTGTGCGGTAAAAAAATCGTGTATGAAAAAACCAGTCAGTACACTTTTTGTACAATATATTTTATGTGGATTATGTTTGTGTGGGAAGTAGGTTTTCCCCTTTCAAGATAGAATTAATAGCTTTGAAATCGACGGCATTAAATAAGAGAACATTGATACAACAATGTAAAAGTTGTGATTGTAGTAAAAATTTGTAATTACACATTTTTTTCAAACAGCCCCAATACTTGAAAAAGTGTCCGCATTCGAGAAGAAAATGGTACAACAACTTTTTGTTCGAATTCGGACACTTCAACAAAATTTTACAAAAAATACACATTTCTTTATAAAATATTATATTTTCCAAGAAAATTGGCCAATCTGGTTAATTTTTTGATGTAAAACTGGAGTACAATTTGAAGGACCACAAATACAAAAAAAAAAAAAATTTTTGCAGTTCAAAATTGAATTTTTTGGTTTGAAATCCGATCATTTTTCTAAGAAGTAATCCCTTTTGATTGAGAAAAACCTGAGGCAGTTAAACATTAAACTGCTTCATTGACAATTAGTATTTTTTGGATTAAATATAAATATATATAAATCAATTTTTATTTAAAATCGAAATTTTCTTTGGTAGGGACATTACCTTTTTTCAAGACTCATTATTCAAATTGATATTCAACTATTTTAATTGTGGTTGGCGATGTAACTATTTTTCTCAAAAGATTTTTTCTTCTTGACTGTAAATTAATGTTCTGAACTGAAAATTTAAATAACCCATGTATGGTTGAAGATTGATCCTCTCAGTTGATTTTTGAAGTTTGAACCTGCTGTTCAGAATTCATATTTTTTTGTGAAAAACTGAATATCTTAGTAAAGCATTCATATTTTCGAGTTGAAAATACAACTGTTTTATATAAAATTTGTCCTTCTGATATATGGTTTTTAAACTTATACCATATGGTTTTTAAACTTTTTGAAAAATAAGTAAAAGAAACACTAGAATAATCTGCAACCCTGCAAATTGCCTGCACATTATAATTCCAAAAACACTATGGCGAATCGAACGTAACTATTTAACCAATAAATACAACAGTTGCACTCAAACTAGATACCATTTATTTTTCGACGAAAATATTGAGAGTACAAAGTATAACAGCTGCAAAAACTCCAGAGCTTGAGATCGTTTTCCAAGAAGACCCTTCAATGTAAAAATCGTCACGCGCGAGTTGCGATCAAGGGTAAAAATATTCTTGAGTTTACTTTTAGTACCAGTAATTTTTTATCAAACAGAGTGTTGAAGGATTTAAAATTTCACACTCAATAACATCAGACAATATGGAAGTAGACTGATGTTACAATATATTTAATCTATAAAGAGACTTTTTTATTATCAACAAATGATATATATACATAAAAGATAATTAAAAAACAGTATTCTTCAACAAGCAATGAAATCCTTCGTGTTTAGAAGTTTAGACACACCAAGCGTCAAACTATTTAAAAGGATAGTCTGTTCAAACCCTGTAACAGAAAATCTAAACTTCGTTCAATGGATACGTAGTATTCACTTTTAAATCACAATACGCCATGGAATCTCTCTGTGGAATTCTGATAGATAATTTTGAATTTGCAATATGCATTTTTCGGTCTAATTAATATACTCGTTACATTATCATGTTTGATTATATATGAATGGATATGTTCATACACTCATATGCATAAAAATAATAAATATTTGATGCCATTAAATCTGGAATCAGCACAAGAGCCTCATCAAACTAGATATCTCGGCAAACTAGAAGTCATCTCTGCAGAGTAAAGGTAATTCGAAGGGTACAAACTGGATTTATTTGAAAAAGCCGCTAGTGGAAAAAACTTGGGGTAGAACCCTTTTGAAAGTCATCAACGAACTTTCTTTTCTCCCTTCGATTTTTATCCGCCCATGGCTCGAGGGGAAATCGAAATAAAAATAATTACACGTGGCGTGCCACTCGGAGAATTAGAGCCAATTGAGTTACCTCGCGATTACTTCATTTGATACAAATAACATTAGGTATTGAAGTAAGGCTACCAAAAATAACTATGGTCAAAGTTATTATCTTAAATTATATTAATAGATAAATTCAATTTCTGGATAAAGTTTCAAGGTTCGATTCATTTTATCCTCAAACGTCATCGTTTTTTCCTCTCAAGGAATAGGAACCGAAAAGGAAAACAAATATTGATTCTGGCCTGAGTGCAGGTTAAATATGCGTCATTTTTAATATGGCTTTTAGCGAAGGATTGCGGTGCGGAATTTACCCAGAAAAACTTATTTAACAATCTAGTTTTATTTTAAAAAAAAGGATGGATCGATATAAAAATGATATATTTATGTATTATTGTCAACAGGACCTATTGGAGTGGAAGAAGGTGCATATGTGATTAATTTTTTCGAAAATAGGTTAAAAAAATGGTGTAAGTCAAATAAAAACGAGAGAACTTGCCTTTTTCCCATATAAAATTAATAGAAAACTTCCGGGATAGAAAATTCTTCAACTAAGGATGCCTTCATTTCGGAAATATAGGTATACCCTTGAAAAATATAAATTGTTGGATCGAAGAATAATATCCTACAGTTTTAAAATTAGTAATATTAAATAAAAACCCTTTCAATCTAAACCGTGTTCTGAGAAGGAGGCTAATAGTTTACAAAAAGTGAAAAAGCGACTCGCTATCTGACATAAAATAAACATTCGAAATGGTTCATTTTTATTTTATGACTTCCTCAATTCAACAGTAACTAGAAAATACGAGCTTCGAAAAATTGAAATTAGCAAATTTGATTGATTAATTGACTTAAATATCAATAAAAATGATTTATTTATAAATTTAATTATTCTTCGAAATCCAGCGATTTAGAATTCTGGATCGAATAAGTTCTACTAGTGAAACTAGAGGAATTTATTCCAGGGATCACAGCATTTTTGTAGTTCATTTTTATGTAAAGATAGGGATTTCTTCCCCGAAAATCAGCCTCTTTCGTTTGGAATATTGACTATTTCGCTTTTCATTCAAAATTCATCTTTCTTGGTTGAGAATTTAACTCTTTTGTTGAAAATTCGTCTATTTGATTGGAAAATTAGTGTTATCCAGTAGAAATTTCTTCTTTTTTGGTTACACATGCAACTTTTGGTTTATAATTATTAGTTGAAAGCATACGCATGGAACAAAACCAACCTGAAAAATGGAGTTTCTGATAGAGAATACGGCATTGGAAAATAATCAGTAAAAATTATTCGACTTGATGTAAAAAGCATTTTGAAATAATCATTGTTGCTTCAGGTATTTTAAAATGTTGTATAAACAGCGAAATTCTTTATAAATAAAACATTTCGCATCTTGGAAATTCTGTCCGACTATTAGATAC
>WSXT02080686.1:0-12019 GCA_011762715.2 Neuroterus valhalla
TAGGGACGCGTGGCGGTCTCGGGTAGATGAGGCAATGAACTTTCGAGTTCCAAATGCTGATAAATAATAATGTGTCGATAAAATTCCCGATCATTTCTCGGTTTTCCTCGTCATTAAATTCCCGGTCATTTTCCGGTTTTTCCTTGTCATTCAAATCCCGTTCATTCAATTCCCGGGTTTTTCTTGTCAATGAAATTTCCGGTCATTTTCCGGTTTTCTTCGTCATTAAATTCCCGGTCATTTCCTGGTCTTCCCTGTCAATAAAATTCGCGGTCATTATCTGGGTTTTCCTTGTCATGAAATTCCCGGTCATTTTCCGGTTTTTAATTGTCATTCAAATCCCATTCATTAAATTCACGGTTATTTACTGATTTTTCCTTGTCAATAAAAGTCACGGTCATTTTGCGGTTTTTATGTGTCGATAAAATTCCCGATCATTTCTCGGTTTTCCTCGTCATTAAATTCCCGGTCATTTCCCGGTTTTTCCTTGTCATTCAAGTCCCGTTCATTTAATTCCCGGTCATTTCCTAGTTTTTTTCTTGTCAATAAACTTCTCGGTCATTTTCCGATGTTTCCCTGTTAATGAAATTCCCGGTCATGTCACGGTTCCTAGTCAAGTCGCTACCCTATTAACATGCATGAGAGTGCAATTTTTAACTAAGAAAAATTTTTCACGCAATAAAGGAAAAACATTTCATCAAACATGTTAAAATTTCAAACAAAAAAGACAAATTCAACCCGAAAAAAAGTATTTTCTAATAGAATTTCAAAATTACTTTCCATGGAGATGAATCTTCAACCACAACAAAAATTAATTTTCATTGAAATACATCTATTTTGAATCAAATAGGTCATTTTCAAACTAAGAATAACGACTTATCAACATAAAAATGTATGATTTAAATTTTGACTCAACTAATAAATATTCAAAGAAAAAAAAGATTTTTCAACAAAGCAGTTCCACTTTCAGCCAATTAGTGGAACTTTTGACCAAAGCAGATGATTTTTCAACCAAAAGTTTAATATGTACTATTTCAACCAAAGAGATTCCAATATTTGTAATCTGAAGACAAATTAATTTTTGACGAAATATTTGGATAAGCTCAACTAGAACAGAATCATTTGCCACCGATAAGAATAAATTGTCAGCAAAATCATATAATTATAAACAAAAAAATTGACTTTTCGACCGTATTGGTAATGTTATTATTATTATTACTCTAATAGTTGAATGTTTAATCGAGACTATCAAATTAATAGTAATAGAAAGAAGAATTTTTAGCAGAATAAATTCATTTTCAACCGAAAAGATAAATTTTCTACCGAAAAGATTAATTTTCAACATAAAAGTTGATTTTTTAGTTGAATGTTCAACAAAAAGAGAATTATGATCAACCGAAAAGGATGAATTTCTTCCATAATGATTCAATTTCAAACTGAATAATTAAATTTTCCACTACAAAAATCAACAAACAAAAAATAAAATTCCTAACATAACAGTTCTACTTTTGACCATGCTTAATCTAACCAGAAGGAACGAATTTTCAACAAAATAGTCGAATGCTTTATTTAAATCAAGAAATTAATAAACGAACAGTTGTATTTTTAGATAAAAGAATTGTTTCCTACCTGGATGGTGAATCTTCGACCAAAAAAATTAAATTCTCACAAAATAGTTCAATCCACGACTAAAACCAAATAATTTCTAACCAAAAACGCTGACTTTTCAACAAAATTGTCTACAATTTCAACAAAAGTTTCAACCAAGATTTTGAACTTCCAACTGAAACGGAATAATTCTCAATCAAAAACGTAATAGGTGATATATATGCTAAATAAAAAGTATTTGCATTGATACAAACACACACATTAATTACGACAAAAAAAATAGTTGAATCCCATCCAAAAACACGAATTTTAAAGGAAATAGTTTAATTCTCTACTCTAAAAGACTAGTTTTCTACCAAACGGATGCATTAAAAAAAAAAATTAAATTTATACAAAAAAAGATCAATTTTCAAATCGACGCAAGAGACGAATTTTCAACGAAAGAGTGCAATTTTTTAACAAGACGGATTTTCTATTCAATAGAGAAATACTTCCTTCAAAATACAAAAACGTGGTTTTTTAATTTTTATTCGTTAACAATTGCTCGTAAAAGACCCTATTCAAAATCCAAGAGTTTGATCCTTAATTTCTGTTTATTCATGAACAAATTCAAGAGTTGATCGGAATGGGCGATTTTTCACGTTTGTCATTCACAAAAGTACCAGTTTCTTTATTTTATAAATCAAGAGTTGGATTTAGGAAAGGATTTATTTTGTGTTTAAGCAAGAGGAAGTTCAAAGGCTCCATCAAGAAGGCTTTTGTTTGCATTCATTAAAAAATTCAAGAGCTGAACCAGAAAAGGCGTTAATTTTCGTTTTTTACTTACAAATTTAGGAGCTAGATCAGGAATGAGGTTTTCTTGTTTATTCTTTAACAAATCCAAGAGTTCAATAATTTAGTATATTATATTCGTTGGATAGACTATTAAAAAATTTGATAGCTTTGATATAGCTGTTTTCATCATTTACAGTTTTGGAGATTTTCGTTTTTTGCATATTTTTATTTCTAGTTATACTATTTGACCTAAATTTATGTCGTCTTCCATTTTTTCTCTATCCATATTTGTGGAGCTATCTATGTTAACTATTTTTACCTATGGGCTATTTAATTGCTCTGTTATAATTTCATAGTTTTTATACAGTTCACTTTTTAGTAATTGTTCAGCAACTGTTACACTCACGCAATCAACACAATTTATAATTATATTAATATTTTTTATAATCACATCATTAGAATGAATACTTTTGTCTTTTGTTAATAATAAAGAAATGCTGTTCTTTACATTTGTGTTATCACTGTTTCCTCTCTTATTGTTTTAATTTTAGGTATCCTTTCTGGTTTTGTTTTATGTTTGAGGGAACTTCGGCAAATTTAACTTGTTTCCTCATGTGTTTCTTTTTATTTATTAGTAGTTCAGGAAGCTATTCATTTTCTTCTTTCATTTCTTTGTTTAGTGCTTTTCAAAGTGTGTTTTCCGTGCGAAGACATTCTGGTTGTTGTTGGACCTCTGGATCGTATATTGTTGCATTATGAAGATCTATAGTGTTTTGTCAGCCTAGATTATCCTCCGAAATTTTGGAGGTTGGGTTTAGTTGGTTATGTTCAGGACACAATATCAGGTTCATAATATGATGGGGTTATTAACATGCACATTTATTTGCAATTCGGAACAATTTTAATTTTAGGTTGCTCTTTTACATCTTTTTAGATAATAGATACTAATAAATAAACAACTTCTAAATTACACAATATCGATTTTATATACTTTAAACCTAAATCTACGCGAGACAAATAGAATTTGATATCGCGCGTGTTTTGTTTCTAGTATCTAAAAAAACATTTATAATGAATCGAGAACGATATTATGAATAAGCACTATCTTTGAATATATATATCTTTGAAATACTTGCTTTTGTATTTATATAATCACAGGTGCAGATGTCGAAAGTTGTTTCAAGTTGATAAGCAACGTTCCGAAATAATAACAGAAGTCAAAGTAATCGCGTCCGGGTATATTCGAAGTAGTCGTGTGAAATATAAGAAAGACATCCAATTAACACTAATTCGACAAATTGCCGGTTGCGCCGTGCGAGCAGACATCTGTCAGGCGCGAAAGTTCTTCAAAATTGAAAGTCACTTCCCGGACGATCATCTCGTTAGCTCTGACACTCCGTCGATTGTCGATCGCGTAGTGTTTCGTTTAGTCGAACATATAATTTAGCCCTTCATTTTTCCTTTTTTCATTACAATATACCGTATATTATTATAACGAGACACCTCATTACAAAATCGTGCCAATAATTCAGGAATGTGATAAATAGGTTCATGTTTTAGCTGCTTCAGAAAATTTTCGTGATGTGAGCGAGGGTGAGTGAATCGTTATGAATATAAATCTTAAATCGAAACCTAACCTCAAACTTCAAATTTATTTGAAATGGTAATGTAAATGGTATATTTTTGCAATATTACTAGTCAACTAAATTTGAGTTTAAACCCAAGTTATTATTTATATATTGAAACCTTACAATTATTAAATATCTCTTTTTTAATATTACTAGTGGAAGCACTTCTTTTTGTCTATGGAGAATGGAGTCTTCTAGTACAGTCGATCTGTCACAAAAAGGCCGTTTTTGGAAGAAAATACCATCAAACTTTGTTTTGCAGAAATCGCTAGAAGAGCATTCAAAGAGCTTAACCTGAAAAATGCGGAATCGTTCAGGGGCGGGTTTTTGAGAAAACTCAAAAAGTTTTTGGATTTTATGTATCTCGGAAATGGTTGGTTTCTGGAAAAATTTGTAAGGACAAAAAATATTGAGGGTGATGTTTTCTACAACTTTGTCTTTTGAGTTGACATGCTGCGATGGTAATTGCAGTTAATAGATGGCGCTAAAGAACCAAAAAAGCGTGTTTTTCATGTTCCACGCTCAACAACAATTATAATGACATTTTTGCACAGATCGTTCGATATAAAATTTTAATAACCTTCTTAAATCTCGTGCAATACTGAAGTCAGCATAGTTTTGGAAAAAGAATAATAATAAATATTAATTCATAAGAACAATTTATTATAATTAGGAATAACTTAAAAGTCCTACTTATACAAAATTTATTTATTCAGTCTGAATTAATGATTTATTATTATGTACCCACACTAACGTCGCCCTCGTCGGTAACAATGGGAAATCTACGGTGACAGGTTTGTCACGCTATAACTCGTGAACGGTAAGTACGACAAGAAAAAATTGTGTATAAATTTTGTAGGTTTGTTCGAGACAAACAACTTTTTCATTGAAAGTTTTGCGATTAACATTTTTTTTTTCTGTACCAAAAAGCGAGAAAACGCTCTTATTTCGTTAGAAGTTAGTATTTTTCGTTGTTGTTAGTAATTTTTTGAAACTGGAAATAATTTATCGTAATTGGAAGTTCTACAATTGTAGTTAAAAATTCGTTTGTATGGTCAAACATCAATTTTTTCCAAATTGGAATTGGATTCTTCCAATTTTGCTTCACAATATTTGTGAATTATTTATCTGTTTTGATGACAATTAATTTACATGCTTGAAAATTCAACTCTTTGAGTTGAAGATTCTTTGTTTTAGTTGAAAACTCTTATGCTAGGTTTAAAATTATATCTTTTAACTTAAAATGTGACTTCTCTATTTTTACATGGGAAGGATTTTTTTTCAGTTCGAAATGTAACTTTTTTTATTTAATCATCGCCTCTTTTAGCAGAAAATTAATCTTTATATTTGAGAATTAATTTTCTTGTGGGAATATCCACCTTCATCGTTCAAAATTAGAGTGCTTCAGTTAAATATTTATCTTTTAGTGATGTTTTGTTATTCTTGACCAAAAGCGTTAAAAATAAAATAATTTGACATTGACAGTATTCGAATTGTCAAAATCAGAATAATTAAACATTTATTTAAGGTTTCAAGTCATAGAATCTTCAGCTTGGAGTTTAAAAAAAAGACATTGAGGATCTAAAGTCTCTTACTTTGGAATTGAATAGAAGTTCAAATTGACACCTGTCGAAAATAAAAATTTCCGAATTGTCCTTTGAGTGATAACATTTTGAAAAAAAATTTCATCCAAAAACGTTCAAGATTGTACAATTCTATATTTAAGGTTTGAAAATGCATATTTGAAGTTTTGAATTGAATGATTTCAAATGTGGAAGCATTGGAAAATTAATGAATCCATATATACGAATATAAAAGTTTGACATATTTAGATTAAAATTGTTTGTTTTTTGATTTTTTGATATAGAGCTCTCGAATATTCCAATAATTCAAAATTTACGAAAATGTTTTAGAACATAAAATTTTTCGTTCAAAGTTTTGAAATAGAACAAGAAGCCCTCAAAGTCCTTCACTCAAAAATTAAATAAGTTCGAATTGATATCTGTCATGGATGAACATTTTTGAATTAGAACATTTTGGAATAATTTTCATTTACAAACGTTTGAAAATATGTAAATTTATGATCGAATTTGAAGATGAACATTTCAAATTATAAATTCGATAATTTCAAATTAGAAGCTTTGAGAAGAGAAAAATTTCATATTAAAACATTCAAGACATATTTAGATTTAAATCTTCAAAATAATACAATCGAATGTAGGAAGTTATTTGAATTTGAATATCTCAAAATCGAAAAAATGTTTAAAATAAAACAATTTTCAATTCAAAGCTCGAAATAGGATAATTTCCCATTAAAAGTAATTGAAATTTTATCATTTACAGATAACCATCCAAACTCTCTCATTTTGGAATAACTCTCATAATGGTTGTTCAGGAATTGAAAGCTGAATTCATTTTATTACTTATAATACAGAAACTGATTATGAATGAAAATCATGTTCGATTGATAATATTAGAAATTCTTCAGAATCTTTTCCAGACCTTCGAAATTGTAGGAATCAAATTATTAATTGAAAACTACTATTCGATGATTTACTAATGTTTTCTTATTTTCTCTTGCTAATGAAAATGTAGGAAGTTTAAATTTAAAAAATTTGGAAATTTAAAATTTACAAATCGACTTTGGAATCATGAATTTATGAACGGGTTTGAAACGAACTGATATTTTACGTTCTACTTATGTTCTTCAAATTTATTTTTTAGAAAATATTATTATATTGTTAACATATATTGGAATTTAAATTACAATTTTTCATTCTCGAACATAAGTAGAGTCTTCCTCGTCTTTTCCTACATAAAAGAGTAAGAAAGATTTCAAAAACTATTTAACTGGCATAACTTTAGTTGTGTCCTTTGAAAACAATTATATATAATGGTTGAGAAAATAATGAAATGAATGCTTGGTCATAAAATAAGTTTTAATCCGAAATAACCAAAAAAGAACCAATAGCCTAATAGAAAAATTGACTACTGTTAATTGTTGCCGCTTGCTTATCAATGCGCAATTTTTATTAATATTCAACTAAATTCTTTCAAGTAGCTTTTCCATTTTTCTCTCCATTAATTCGATAATGAATTTGATTATGTTCGAAAATGAATGTTTTGAACTCAATGCCCATCAAATTTAATTTTGAAATTCAAGAAATTAAAAATTGGAGGAAAAGCAAAATAAAAATTATATTTAACGTCGAAAATTCATGGTAATACCTGCAGCTCACAAATAATTATAACTCTTTATCCTATCATAAACGATTATTTTGCAATAAAAAAATATTGAGGTCATTAATAGAGATACAAACTGCCCTAAGCCCTAAGTTGAACTAAATTACACACAGTATACAAAATTTTATTATGATCGGTTAAATAGTTGCAGAGTTTAGTGTCGACAAACATCGTGACACGAGATTTTTATATTATAAAGATAGGCAGCCCAACGATCCTCACGCGCTTCGGTATGCGTTCAGAATTGCTAGTTGCTAATGAAAGAAAAATAACAAATTTTGTTGACAGATATAAGGTTATAACTCAATTTCGACCCTATTCAATTAGACTTGAAATTAATGTCAGAGCCTCACCTATGACGACGCTTCTTTTTCTTCTTTTTACTAAACCCCGAAAGGCCATCCACCGTGAAGTCTTTCCCCGCGTCGATACTGTGTCCCATTCCTAAAACACAAAAATAATGCAAATATGTTAATATTTATCTGAATGACAAAGGATATCATTTTATAAACTATATATTAAATTCCAAGTATTGAATAATCATTTCCTTTTAAAATATTAATTGTAATTAGAATGAAAAAGTTGGTTATGGAGTAAATTTGGATGTTATTAAATAACCTTCAGTTCTTCAATTATGCTTCTCTTACGGAACTCATTATTTTGCAAACGAGTAATTGATAATTATGTGCTCGAAACACGTCATGATCCAAAATTCAAACACAACATACCAAATATCAAATTACCCATTTTAAATCGGCCTTTAAATTTTGAAAGGTATCATCATTACAAGGACCAGTGTTAGTTAAATGGCGCCCTCAGGCTATTATGTTCTCTCGTATTAAAAAAGAGAATTTGTATTTTTTAATAATATAAAAAGAACACAGAAATGATTGAAATAAATGTATGCGATTACACTGCGATCCTCGTCAATTTCTGCTGATTCGCATGGCACTCATTTAACAAATTCAAATTTCCCGCCAACTGCCTGCCTTGATTTCATGGCGCCTCAGAGTGGGGCGAATGTCAAAACTTTTTCAAAAGAGCCAAGAGCTCAGAATTATCAATCGATTTTCATTTTTTTTCTAGAAATACCCTTGACTAACTTCCGCAGAGGACCATGGAAACTTATTTTGTAATTTTTGGATTTATTGAAACAACTATTTCTCAAGAAAATAGGTCGAATTCTCAACAGAAAGGTTATAATTGTGACGAAGAAAATCAAATCTCTGGTAATTCAAAAAAGACGACTTTTCAACAGAACAGTGGAATTCTCAACAAAAATAGGATATTTTACGAACCAAAATAACGAATTCCAAACGAAATCGTTTGTTCTTCAATCAAAAAAGGGAGTATAGCAATATTTGATATTCCAAAAAAGGGAGAGTTTGATCTCAGATCCAAAATAGTTCAAAATATGGAATAAAAGATGGATTAAAGATGAAATTTTCCCCCGAAAGAGATCAATTTCAAGAGGAAAAGATTATTCATCCAAAAATAAAAAAAAATTTAAACGAAATGTTCAATTTTCAATCTAAAAAGACGACAAATCAAGTGGTTTCATTATCTATAGACCGGAAAGAATTTTTAGCCAAATACTTGAATTTTCCTTCAAAATTTGTATCCAAAAAATATCAACAACAAATTATCAGCGAAATAGTCAGCCTCTCAACCAAAGATAAAATGATGAATCTTTAACAACCAAATTAAATTTTCCACCAAAGAAATCAATTCTCAATTAGAATAGTGAATCTCAAAACAAACCAAAACTAATATTAAAGAATAATTTCCTACCAAGTAGAGCAGGTTTCTAACATAACATTTGAATTTCGAACATTTTTTAGTAAAGATTCAAGTATTTCGTTGGAAAATTCGTTTTCTTCATAAATTAAACTATTTCAAATTTGAAATTGAATTTTATGTTTAATAAAATATCAACTATTACACTTTGTTTTGAGAAATATTTTTTTTCGTAGACAATTCGACTACTTGTTTAAAAATTGCACCAAATTGTTGGAAATTACCTTTTCCTTGGTTGAAGATTTATTATTTTAGTTGAAATTTCATCATTTTGGTACGAAATTGGACTACTTGGTTGAAATTTGAACTAATTTGTTGAAAACTAGTTATTATTTGTTGAAAGATTTACTTTTCATGTTGAAGATTGATGCTTTTGGTTAAGAATAGATTATTAGGCTCCAAATTCTTATATCTGGTTGAATGCTTGAATATTTTGTTTGAGAAATTGTTGCTGTTTTTTTTTGTATTTAGTTTTTTGTATCATTCTGAAAAAAATTGTACTATTCGAAAGAAAATGAACTTTTTGCTGAAGATTCGTCTTATCGCTTTGCAACTTCTTCTTCTTCTTCTTGGGAAGAAATGCGAACACTTTTGATGGAAATTTACCTTTTTTTCAGAGATTCGCTACAAATTTTCAACAAAAAGTTCATTTTCTATCGAATAGTTCGATTTGTTATCAGAATAATACAAAAAAAACAGCAACAATTTTTCGAACAAAATAGTGAAGCATTCAACCAGAGATAGGAATTTTGAGCCTACCATTCAATTTTTAACCAAAAGGATCAATCTCCAACATGAAAAGTACATCTTTTAACAAACGTAAACTAGTTTTCAACAAATAAGTTAAACTTTCAACCAAGCAGTCCAATTTCCTACCAGAATGATGAAATTTTAACTAAAATAATAAATCTTCAACCCAGGGAAATGTAATTTTCAAGAAGTTGGTGGAATTTTTAAACAAGTAGTTTAATTTTCTATGAAAAAAGTTATTTCTCAAGGCAAAATGTAATAGTCGATATGCTAACAAACGAAGAATTAAATTTCAAATCTAAGACAGTTTAATTTATTAAAAAGGACGAATTTCCCAAAAAAAAAACTTAAATCTCAACTAAAAAATGTTTGAAATTCAAATGTTCTGCAAGAAACCTGCTTTTCTTGGTAGAAAATTTTCTTTTAGGTTGAAAATTTATTATTTTGATGGAGAATTTGACTGCTTGGTGGAAAGTTGAACCAAAATCTCAGAGATTAGTTTTTGTTTGTTTTGAGATTCACTATTCTAATTGAGAATTGATCTCTTCGGTAAAAAATTTAATTTTGTTGTTGAAGATTTATCATTTTAGTTAAAAAAACTTCAACCATTTTGAAGAAAAATTCAACTATTCTCAAATTTCCGGTTTGCAAATTCATCTTTATGGGAAGGAATTTCATCTAATTTGTTAAGAATTCGACCGTTTGGTTTATAATTCGCTCCTCTGCGTTCAAAGTTCTACTAATAGGATAGAATTTTCAAGTATTTGGCTGGAAACACAATTTTTTCCATAGGAAATCGAACTAGTTGGTTGAAAATTTACTGTTTTGGTAGCAGATTCCTTAGTTTTATTATAAAATTCATCAATTTTAAAAAATTCGGCTTATTGTGGTAGAAATTCGATTGTGTTGTTAAAAATTGACCATTTTGGTTGTTGGATACCAAACTTCTGGTTTCAAAATTACATCCTTTGGTTGAAGATTCATTTCTCGAATGACAAATCAATCAGTTTGTTGCAATACTGCCTATTTTGGTAGCAATTCAATTTCTCTTCTAAAATTTCAATTGTTCCGGTTGGAAACTCCACTATCTGTTTGATTTTCGAACCTCTTTCACAAAAATTCCTTTTGTTGGTGAAATATTCATCACATCAGTATCAAATTTATCTCTTTGGGTAAAAATCTGAATATTTTGTTTGTATTCTTTCTTTTTGGTAGAAAATCAATTGACTATGTTGAAAATTCATTTTCTTTAGTTGAAATAATTATTAAATAATTAATTAATTGAATTTGAATCTATTGGTTTAGTCAGCCCTGCTCATTACTCAATAAATCCCTTACCTTTCATGGATGTCTATTAAAATATCATGCTCATCTTATTATTATAGTTAACATTTCGATCTAAAAACTACATAAAATAATGAAATAAAATATTTGAAAAATAGATCTAAAATTACACGCGAGAGTTAGTATAGTGATTCGAATATCAGTTTGGAGATGCAAATTAAGATGCCTAATGGTGTTTTCATACGAAAACATAATTTTGCGAAAAAAATCTCGGTAATGCTTGCACATGAAAGCAGTCCGTATCTGTGGCCCGCAAATAATTATTAATTATAAATTAATTTTGAATTAACGAGGTGAAAGTGGCGCTACTCTTGCGCGATTCGCATACAATGAACCGCAAGTAAAGTCTTTCTGTGCAAAAAGCTTTTACCGGCGAAGCTTATAAAGTGTTGCACACATACTCGGCTTGATGAGGTCACAGAGCAGCACCTTCTGAACGACCGCCGGGACCGTAGTTAAGGTCTAATTAACTGTTAATTAAAAGCTTGATTCTAATGATATATCCTTCGACTACTTGGACTTTGATATACGTTGGCAATGACATCGGTTAAGATCAGAACCGTCCTGATCGTCATTCAAAATTTGTCTATCATACACTGTTTGCCAAAAGAAGAGATTGGATGTTCACTCTTATTTTAATATGTGGTAAAATAATATGTCCATTGACGAAACGTTGTGACTATGGGCAATTTCAATTTACCTTACGCCATCTGGTGGTTTCAATTTCAATTTACCTTACGCCATCTGGTGGTTTCAATATTGCTGCCACGAGGCCCCTTATGTCGGCATATATATACTCGTGCAGAAATTGCCCAACTTGGTCCATATTTCCGATGTGGCCCCGATCGGGTTTGCCATATGTGGCTATAGCATGG
>WSXT02080697.1:0-26402 GCA_011762715.2 Neuroterus valhalla
AAGGTCAAGGACATCCGCAATAATCTTCTTATCTCAGAAGATCGAGCAACAGAGATTAGGCGAGAGGTGAAAGCGGCAGGAGAAAACGCCAACAATGAACATCAGTTCGATGGAGCTGTGCAAGATTAAGCCGAGACTGATGTAGCCGTACAACGCCATCACGTTGTTGATGTTCCTACACAACCTCTAGATGCTCCAGTACCACCACATCTCCCAGAAGCAGACAGCCTGATCCAACCAGAGGCTGCATTGGAGATTCAGCGATCAAGGAGGCGAATAAAATGGACATACAATATGAACAGAGATGTGATGCGCCTCTATTTCGTGGCTCAGTGTAGTGGGTAGATTGTGAGAAGAGAAAATCATCGTCTCTTTTTACTTGAGTACCTGCAACTAGCCACAAGGATAGGGGAACAGAACCTAGCAGATCAAAAACTTTCAATATCTGTTAACAGATTGCTCTGGGAGGTTGAAATTGCCACTATCAGAATGGAGGCAGAACAGCAGCCTCCAAATAATGAAATGCCCATTGGAAATGTGGACAATGAAGATCCTATCGAAGCTGAAGCCATAGGTGCTAGGGATAGTGAAGAACTAGAGCCGGACCCACTAGAACCACATCCGGACAACAACGTTAACGTTGATTTAAACAGCGAAATCCCTGACAAACTGCAGCACCTCGAAAGGAATTTCGGTCAAGCCTTATTAGAGTTCAGGAATGTAGAACCCTTGAGAAGGCATTCTTTGCCGAAAATGTTCATCACTAATGATCTGCATGCACTGATAGGACACCTCAACAACAAGGTTGTGCCTTTGTACTTGAATGCAGAGCTATCAGTCTTACAGGTGCAAGCTCTTGTGTATTGTGCGGCTGTGGCAGTTGTTAGAACATTAAGTCGCAGAACTAGGCCTACAGATGCAGTCTTTGCCCCGAGACCGAAACGAGATCCCCCATGGAAAATCAGGTTGGATATGGATGTCAGCAAAGCAAGGAGCAAATTGGGTCGACTCACCCAATATAAGAGAGGAAACAGAGCCAGAAAGCTGATACTCCGTGTAATGATATAATCTACCCTCGGAATATCGAGACACTTGCACCAACGGTATGAGATGAGATAATTAATTTCCATCGGCAGAGACTTTGTATTCTAACTGCCAGATTGCGTCGATACAACAAGAATAGTGCAAGAAGGCAGCAAAGTCGAATCTTTAATGAAGGTGAAAAGAGGTTCTAACGTGAACTATATGTGGAGCAGAATATGCAGCTGAACGCTGAAGTTCCTCAATTAGAAGACATGGCCGACTACTGGTCTGGTGTTTGGGGAAAGAATAACAGAAGCAATTTAGATGCTGCGTGGTTCCAACTAGATAAAGATAGGGCAGGCGAGAACCCTGTAATAGAGCCTACCATCATCACTGTACTTAGACGCTATAGCGGTTTTGGAAAGATCCAGTATTCGGAAAGCTCGAGGTCCGGACATGGTGCACAACTTCTGGTACAAGTACCTTACAAGTGTGCACACTGCGTTGGCGAAGAGTTTCCAGAAGATCATTGAAGATCGTGATCTAATGTCGAACTTTATGCTCAAAGGAAACACGCATATATTGCCTCACAACCCATACGCTCGAAATCCATCTGAATTTCGACCAATCGCATGGCTTCCAACGATTTATAAGTTCTCATAGCGGTCATTGCAGACAAGGTTTCCCAGCACTATGATGAGAAAAACATTCTGACCAAAGAACAAAAAGGATGTTGTGAAAACTCGTGGGCAGCAAAGATCTAGTTACCATTGACGCTGTGGCCACGACACAAGCAAGAAAAGATCAGAGAAACTTGCACATAGCTTACATTGACTACAAGCAAGCGTTTCCTTCAGTAGCACATGACTATTTGGTTGGGATTTTAAATATTCACGAGATCTGCTCAAGTGCCCACGCATCATTGACCTTCTAGGTCGTGCGATGATGCATTGAGAAACAACAGTGAAGTACTTTGATCATGGATAACCAAGGACAACTAGACCAATTCGCATTACGACGGCTATCTTTCAGAGTGACTCCTTCAGAGCATTATGGTTCTGTTTAGCAATGCATCTATTGAGCCAAACGCTAAATGGAATGTCTCATGGGTTTAAATACATTATGATGAGGATGGTCATATACTGACCCATCTTCTGTACATGGATGACCTTAAGTTGTAAGCTAGTTCAAACCAAAAACTGCAGCAAGTAATAATATCGCTAGACAGTTTCCAAATGACATCCACATGGACTTTGGACTCAATAAATGCAGAACAGCGCATTTCAATCGAGGAGAATTGGTAACCGAGGAATTGGAGAACGAGGATGAGAACCATATAGAGGCAATGGTTGAGAGTGAGTGATATAAGTATCTGGATATTCTTGAGTCCGAAGGCATACAGTATAAAGGATTCAGATTGATTCTTAAGAGTTCTCTCAACTCTTCCCACAAAATCAGGGCTATCAACACCTATGCTATTCCTGTTCTTACGTACTCTTTTGGGCTTATAAAATGGTCAAACACGGACATTGATAGGATAAACAGAACTATTCGTGTTGAAATGACAAAGTACCGGATGCATCACAGTAATTCGGCGATTGAAAGGATAGTTTCGCCATGACATATAGGGGGTCGGGGCGTTGTAGATGTCAAGCAGCTTTGTGTATGGCAGGTTACACAGTTGCGAGACTATTTTGACAGCAAACGAGATGTTGCGCTCTACAATACCATCTGTGAAGCAGATCTCGATTACACGCCCTTAAATTTGTCCTCAGTGGAAGCCTTGAATATCAGGGCAGAAACCAGAGAGGAATTGGGAACGCAATGGAGACAAAAAGCTATCTACGGGGAGCACCCCAAAACCTTAGATCAATATGAAGTGGATGAAGAGGCATGTAAGATTTGGCTGAAAAAGGGCGTCCTGTTTCCGGGAACGGAAGCATTCGTGATAGCGATCCAGGACAGGCTTGTCGGCACCAGAAATTATCGCAAGCATGTTCTACATTGAGACGTGATTGACAGGTGCCGATTGTGTGGAGACACGAACGAATCCATCGAGCACATCGTTGATGGCTGTCGTGTAATGGCTCAGAAAGAGTACACGCACATGCATAATGATGTAGCGGGCATAATACATGAACACCGTGCCCTAAACTTAGGAAAGTTTCTTTCATCGACATTGTTGTCCACTTAACCGAAACCTGCAGGCATCCTATATGACCAAGATCTACAAGTATAGTGAGCTGAGGCATGAAGTAAAGACGATATGGAGCAAATCTGAAACATGCATCCATCCATCCTATCGTCAGTAAGGTACTTGGAGCCGCTCCAAGAGCGGTTTTATTGAACACCTGTCGCGTTGTAAGGATTTCCTCGACCATCAGGAATGTTGTGACTAAAACGTCCAAGTAACAGTTGGTAGCTCTAAGAAAGCATCCAGAGGTGACGCAAGGTACCTTCAACAAACTCTGCTTCTGTTTAATGACAACATCATAACGAGACGAACTTTATATCAAACTTATAACTCAATAGTGTACCTGCCAAGATATCTGCGCAACAAATTTCGAACTTTGTTTTTATTTTTCTAAATTTTGAACATCTTGACTCCATCAGGCACTTGACTCAGTCCGTGGTTGGTGATAAAACAACAAGCAAAGAGACCCGAGAATAATTTTATGACGAATAATAATAATAATGTGTGAAATATGCTCTGCATAAGTGCATTATACGCCACTTTCTATAAGGATGATTTTCTACCTACATTCCCGTGTTAAATGACTCTTACGACAAATGGAGTATAATGCATTATTGTAGAGCAAGCTTCTACCATCACATTTTCTTCTAAGGAATTAAATTTTTTCGCATCAAACTGAACTGCTTGGTTGATTTAAAATTAATGTAGTAAAATCGTCTTTGTGGCAGGAAACTCATTTCTTTTGGATTGAAAATTTAACAATTCCCAAAAACATGATCTCTTTGGTGAAAAGTTAATCTGCTTTACTAGACATTTTTGCATTCTCATCAAAATGAGAAGGTATAGGTTTTTTGTGAAAATCGACTTTCACGGATGAAATGAATGAAATCTCCACGTTCGGAAATCCTCTGAATTTGAAAACACAGGTTTTGTGCTATTTTTATGGTGTCTGTCTGTCGTCGTTGTCGTCGTCTGTGAATCGCATAACTTTTCAAAGACTGATTGGATTTGATTGCCCTCTAGCTAATGGTTTCGCCCATGAAAAAAATACTCGAAAATCGAAAATTCCATTTTGCGATAAAACTATGCTAGATACGTAAAAAAATTATTTCACAAAAATTGTCTGCCTAGAAAAGTTCTACAAAGTGTTATGCAACTGCAATATAAAAGTAATATGAGTGCGATAGAATAAAGAAATCAGTTCTCACAGTTCTCACTGGAATTAAGTAAAGAGTTTTTGAGAATAAAACAACTTTTAGCTCCATGCTGTTTTGGAACCAATTTTAACGTTTTGCACGGAAAATAATGCAAAAAATTGAAGTGTATGTAATAATTCAGTGATATTTGTGTTTATAGAATTTTTATATACAATACGATTCAATTTCTAATTGAATTGAAAAAGAAGTGGTGGAGTATAAAACCCTGAGGGAGCACTCCCTGCCTTTTGTAAACATTTTTAGGAGCAATAAACATTTTCTTGCGAATGTTATCACACATAAAATGATGCAAGTGCATTGGAGGCACTTTAACTTTATCTTATTTTTGTTTTTCAGTTCAGCGTTAGGTATGTGTAGCGATTTGATTGGCTGGCCTCTCTCCCTGGAGAAAATCTGACTAACTTGGCCTACGTGTTCCAAAGTGATAAGTTTGCTTGAGGTTGTTCTTTCCTGTTTGTAAGCATTCGCACAGAGAGAAAAAATTAATAAATCAGCTACGATTGAAACAGGAAGACGCAAGAGTTTCCGATGAAAATCAATTTCGCGACAATGGCCTATTTGGCTCTATTTTGTGCAGCTCTTGTTTTTGGAGCTATAAAACCCTGTTCAAATGATGCTCAGTGTAAACCTGATGGATCTTGCAATCCTGTGTTCGAAAATGGTAAGTCGAAAAAATCTCAATAGGTATTTCGTATGCGAATTTTTTCTAACTAGTTAATAACACTTATTTCGTAACAATTTAAGAAGAAAAATCACCCACATTGGTTAAAGTTTCACTTTACTAAAGTAGTTGTATGCATTATCAACCAAAGTCTAAGGGCAGCAAAGTTATTATAACTCAGCTAATAGTGTATTGACAGAAAAAACATCTACCGCGCGTAAAGAGGCGCTGCTGTATCAAAACAAACATGCCTGCCAATGGAATTCGGCATGCATATGATCAGCATCCTGGCCAGCGGTAGTTGGCCGAAGGTGAGAGAAACGAGCGCCAACGACCACGCTAAGATTAACACAAAAATGTTCAGAATTACCGAAACGCGTTTTTCATTTGCTTGTATAAATTAAATGCAGCCTTTGCCACGACCAAAAATTTAACGAGCTTATTGCAAGGGTTCATACCTTGTCTTAATCAGCCCGATGATGCTTTAAATATTTCGGACTGAAATTGATAGTGTTCAGAATGTTCCTGCATGACAAGTCCAATCCGCCCCTTTCGCACCTGCGCTCGCTCACTATGGCGAGACAAGGATAGCTGTTCCTTCGAAATGTCTCTTCCACTCACGTGCTTCTGATCCTCTCTCTCTCTTTCGCGTCAGTGCTGGCACGTCAATTGGGCTGCCGGATCATCAAAAGAGGGCGTCCAATGAGAAAAATGATAACACATTTACAGATATTTTTCTGGTAAGAACTTGTAAATTTTGTTTTTTCCAGGGCTTGTGTCGATTGTCCGAAGATTCCATTTTTTCTTTCGAATATGATAGATCTTTTTTGTTTGCAAAATTCTCGTTCATCTCTGTTTTCTCGGATCTTGCACAGTTTGACCAAAAAATTAAAGCTGTATTCTTTCTAACAAAGTATGGGAATAATTTTCAGCGTCAAAGATCAACGGCATTAAATTGAATCCATATCGCAAAGAAAAATAGTTCAAATATTATTTATTTAATGTTGTCTCCTTTTCATGATTTATGAAAATATCAATTTCTTCCGACATACCTTCGAAGATAATTCTTAACTAAGTAAACGCGACGGATCTGGGTCTTTTTTGGATTACAGTATTACGAAATTTCTTTCACCTTCCCAAATTTCCTTTTTGGAAGTTTTTTTGGGGGATTATTCTTAACACGTTCATGCAAGTAAAGTATAATTTAAATGTGATAAAAATGTTGCTACTCTCTCTGGAAACATTGTGTGAGTATGCTATTGCAACGCCGTCTTCCAGAAACATGATCAAAGATGAGGGAGCGATCATTTCTGGTTTTATAATCGTGTGTGGAACGACTTACAAAGGGAAAGATAGGATTAACCAAAGATTTTATTTATTGATCATGATAATAATTCTGTTGAATAATCACGTGCTTACGGTTTAAAAAACAAATCAGGAAATATACAATTATCAACGCTGAAATTCAGAGAGCAAACTAGTATTAGTTGATTAGTATCTTAAACAGTGGCGTAGCTACTACTGGTCTGGGTGGTTAGATTCCTTTAGGGCCCCGGACCACAGGGGCCCCCAAAACTTGAGATTTTGCAAGTGAATTTATTTTTGAGGGGCCCCTTCCCATGAGTCAAACCAGGGCCCCCTAAATCCTAGCTACGCCACTGACCTCGAATCTTGAGTCGTTTTAACCATTCAGAACGTTTATCAACAACAATGCCTTCTCCAACAAGATGTTCCACTGTAACAGTACCGCTGCCAAATTTTGGTTGTTTATGGAAACTCAAATCAGTATTGATATTTTTTTCGGGGTCACGATTAACAACACAGCACACATTGCCTTTGCAAGTATCGTTTCCCTTTCTATAGTTCCAGAAATATCCAATTTTTAAGATTTTAAAATAACCTCATAAACTGCTTATGTACTTCCAACTGATTAATCTGACACAAAATTAATTATTATCACGTTATTTGAGTGCAACACGCATTAAACAATGCTGCCTGCATCACATAGGCAGCCATGTTGGTTAGTTCGCTAGTTGGCCATCAGGTCTCGCATCGCAACTTTGAATTCTGAATAACAGTCTCCACATACGGGAAAATATATGTTTTTATTACAAATTCGGAAACTTCGGAATAATTTTTTCAAAAACTTGGATTCAATATTCTCTCATTTTTTTCCCATTCAAGGTATACTGACTTCGGGATGCGAAAAAATTAGTCCCGGATAATTAATTAGATGTGCAGAGATGAAACCCGCAATTTTCGAGAACTTCGGGTGGTGGAAAATGTATCATCTTTATTTATAATATGCGAGTATTGAAACATTTTGTGGGTTCTAAAAACCAGTGATAGTAAAAATAAATAAATAAATAAACTCAAAACATTCATAGTCATTCCGTGACCCTCAGACCATAAACTGGTATCACATATTATTTCTAGCTGCTCATTGGTTCAAAAAGTACATGTTACGTTAAACACATACGATACCGAATGTTTTTTATGTTTAAAACATAAAATATAGAACGTGATTACTTCTTGACAGACTATTTTTTCACTCTGAAAATGGATGTCTAAGAAATTCTGAGGAAAAAGTTGATCATAGGTTGAACGAAAATTGCGAAACATTGCATACCCAAGTCGAATAAAATAGCTCGCGTTTGGAAAAGACTAAAATTTAGGACAAGTCTTCATCTGAGAATGTGCACATCAAATAGTGCAATTAGTACAATATGTAGATAATCCTTAACTGTTCAAAATTTCTATAGCCATTTCACTATGAATGCAATGGAGCAATATACACTTACTTCACAAGTAAAAATAGACTACGGGGCCACCATGCATGGGCCATGGTGTAAGTCTGGATGCTTCGTCTCTTGAAAGGAAGCCATACATGGCACTTGCGAATCCTGAAACCAGGCAGCTCGGTGGCCCAAGGATAAATATCCAGGGTAATTAATTATCATGTCAAGGGTCTTATTTCAAGGTAATCACGCAGTTAAGGCTATAGTAAACACCCTCCCTACTCAGGAACAAAAGGTTGAGTGAAGAATGTCCGGTAGGATCTAACTTTGGCACCAGGCTAACAATCTTGTGCATCTGGCTTTGCACTTCTGCAAAAATATATATGCATGATCCTGCTAATCAATTGAAAGTTTTCACTATTGACAACTTTGTACGCATTGAAAAGTTATATATTACACTCTACACAATAAATTAGGTTTTGAAGGTTTTTGGTGATAGCGTCATTCTTCTTATACTTTCCATGCTAATATAATGGATAAATGTTATGCTTACGTTACAAGATTATTTTTCATTCAGAAGAATAAATCATTTTTGTCCACTATTTAGTTCCTTTGACAACACTAAATACAACAATATGTTGACATTATTGTAAAAAATCCGCACTACCACTTATAAACTGACCCTGCTTACATTTTTATCGATTGACAATCTATTTAGGCCTACGAAAACCGTTAAACATAGACAGAAGTATATGTAAATCAGACTCACTAGTCAAATTCGTCAGAATAGTTCTTCGTCTGAGACTATAGATGCGCTACTGTCGCGTATACGCTCAGCTTCCTCTCTCTTTAATCCACTCCAGGCCTTCTCCACTTCGATAGGAAATATGAAGGATAATGACTATTATTATCAGCGTAGTATAATGCCCGACTAACTGTTAGCGCTGCGGGTCCATCCCCCTTGCACTTTACTTCACTCTCTCTAGAAATGCGCAGAACGTCGTCGACGTCGTCAGTTAGGGCAGACATTTTGATTTCTGGTTTGTTGACATTCGTTGGATCACCTATCCTACACGAAAATGCGCGACTTAGAGAATCGTGCAGTTTGCGTTATTTGTTTAAAAACAATAAACCGGTTCCTCCCGTGCAAAGGCGTCTTCGTGAGTGATAGTACCTTATATTATTATTCATGCTTTCGAATCGTGATTTGTTTTTTATTGTGTTTGTATTGTAAATATGTGACCAGTTTTAAAATTGGATCTAAGAATCGAAAAAGTGTGTAAACTGATAGGAGAAAATTTATTGTGCTTCAAATAACACTATAAATATATTGGGAGTAACTGCTTATACTCCAAAAATTTTAAAACATACTCTTCCATTGGTGTATCCACTATTTTAGTCATTACATTTAATTTTGAAATTTGTCACATATAAACAATACATGTACAGTCCATACAAACAACACAGATAACGTTGCTTCAATGCCCGGCCATCTGCTGGCGCTGCCGTCTCTCTGTCCTTCTGCATAATTTTAACATTGAGTGGAGAGGGCCTCATCCACTCTCTGTTTCAGGGAAGTGTAAATCAGGCATGTCCAAAGCAGTAGATATTTCAAAGAGACTTTTGCACTGGAAGTTTTCATGTCCAACCTTTTTTATTGTATTCATTGCTGATCTTGAAGAGTTTCCAAAGTTCAACGGTATTAAAGGTGTATCGATAGATCGTTTAACAAAAATTTTTCTCTTGGCTCGTGCTGATGACATGGCTCTTGTTGCTGACTCCCTAGCAGGAATACAGAAAATTCCTAATTGGTAATTTTCGTACTGTCGGCTGAATGACTTAGAAGTAGATATTCTATGTAAGAATACTCCATGTTCCAAGAAATACAGCAGGATACACAATCAGGCTCAGAATGGGTGCGTCACGTCTATCTGTACGTGGCTTTGGTTTAATTCTAAATTGGTTAGAGAAAATCCTAGAAATACTGGGGATCTTTATCCAAAAAAATGTAACGTTAGGAAGAGAAATGTTGAGAAACTTGAACACTGTCGGGAAATATTGCATAGGGCTACTCAGGTTAAAAATATTGTTGAGGATACCGAAAAGGAGAATCAATAAGAATGCTTCTTTCTTTCTAGTCTAGGAGACAATAAAACATCTTGGATTATAAATTATAATAACGAACCCCATCAAATGGATCTACAGAGAGTCCATCCATCTTCTTCATTCCAACATTATCCCCATCTAACTCTTAAGAGATGGATCACAACCATATTTGACCCTGAGGACATCTCTTAAAATCATAAGAGTAATTGCGCACTGGAGGTTCTAAAACAGATTTTGACCAAGAATTGTGACTATTGCTATCAGGGTTTAAGTCATAGCGAATATGTATGTTACCTTTTAGTAGAATGTCATACAAACGAAAGAAATTTGTACATGAGTAAGAAAACAAATTCTATTGAAATGAGAAATGCATGGCTGATATTCTAAATGACCCGGAAATAACCTTCTCAAAAATTTCGCGGAGGGAAGGCCGAAGACTGATTGTCCTGTAGTTATAAAGTGGATATTTGCCTTTTCCTTCTTTGTGGGCGGGTAGGATGTTGTCAACTTTCCAATAATTTGGAAAGTATGAACTTTTAAAAGCAGTATCTTGTGACAATCATTGAGACCCGGAGCTTCCTTGGGTTTACGCGATCTTATTGTTCTTTGAATTTCCTCAGGGGAAGCAAGGACTACGTCATCAGTTCTGATTTCCTGATTGAAAAGCTCGAGCCACCTGGCAGTGGCAAGTTGTTCAGTGTCAGCATCTCTCATGTTGGTGGTTATGCCGTAAAATTTTTTGTATTGCCAGGCAAGCAGGTCGGATTCATGAAGATTATTATAGATCAATCGTTCAATGGTTCTCTGACAAATTTTTCTTAGTTTTTTGTAGTTTTGATCAAATCTTCAATTTCCGCTGTCAATATATGAATTTTTCCACTTACCTCCTGTAACGAAGGAATTAGTCTGTTTGACGCATTTCTTATTACCGCAACTGAGTTGACAATGCTAGTCTCTATGTTCTCCTTAGTTTTAATGTTAGGGTGAATGACAATGTTTTTGTAGAAGTCTTTTCTACACTCATCCCACTTGGCCTTTCCATAACTCTTTATAATGTATCTGCTAGTGCTGACTTCCCTCGAAGTCAAATTTCGATTCGATTTGTAGCTGCGATTTCGCCGTGTTTTGTGTCCTTCACCGGTTCCCTCTAGTTTTGAGTTTTCCCCGTATCTAACGACAGGAGTGGGGAGGCCGGCGTTCGCGTGCTCTCCCGACCAGGGCTAGTGCTTGCTTCTCTCTAGCCAGCAGCCAGTTTTGGTTCTGCCTCCTACCTTTAAGCAGTTCTTCATCTGCGCTCGGCGATGGGCAACCAGCGGATACATTCTCCACTGCTTTCTTGGATCGTCGGTCGAAGGGTCGGCGAGTGAGTCACCTGACATTAAGGAGACCGGTAAGTACAGCCAGTAAGTTTGGACATAGAGTCTCTCATTTTCAATTGATTTCTCAACTTGATCATCTTCGGTGTTGTGGAGGTGACAGGTCAGGTGCCGTATTCCCTCCAGTTGCGTCGGAATCGATGGTTCTGGGATAGCCATTGTGATCATAGCTTCCAGAGGCTTCATCTTTGTCAATTTTTCGGGGTGACCCCAACATTTTCTTTTAGCCTACTCAACAACCTACAACCTACAACAGCCTACTGCTCAAATGATCTGAGTTAAGTTCATCCAGTATTTTTAAGCTAATGTGACATGTATCGTTTCTTACTAGACCAATTCCAACCGTGCTAAAGGAACCTTTGTTATAAGCGAACAAAGTAGGACCATTGGAATTTAGCATTTCTTACATTTTGTTAATAGGAAAGTCCAAACTAATCTTACCATTTGCATTATAATTGCGATTTCAATATGTATTTTCTGCATCAAAATCACCAAAGATTGGAAGTTGTTGGCCAAGTTTTTTTAAAAGATTTAGGTCATTACCATTGATTTCAGCTTTTCGTCGATTATTGCTGAAGCAATAATCAACCCATCAAAAGTTTTATAGCAAGGGCCTTAAGGCAACTGATGTTTAATACTACCTCGTGAAACTGAATTGTTCTTTTGACAATGATCATAACTCCGCCTCCGATCACAGTATCCTCTCTATCTTCCCTGGCACATTCGTACCCTAACGGTCCAAATTGGATCTTGATTTTCCATTTGGTTTCATTTGGAAGCATGATATCAATATCAATGTTCTTGAGTTCAAACTATTTACAGCCACGATTGGTCAGTTTTGCTTTTAAGTTTGAAGCCTATCCATATCATTGGTACAGTGAGTTAATTTATTATTTAGTTCCCTACCGAGTTCCAACATCTTACCTATGTTGCAGATCTGGTCTAGTCTTTCGGTTCCAGCCATTAGATCTTGAAGGTCAGCAAGTTCGTGGTCATGGCTACTCGTCCCTGTGTTACGCAAGTTCGAGTTTGTGGTCAAATCTGGTGCTGGTCCCGTTGAGTGCCTCCTTCTATTGGTAGGTAAGGCTTAGAGAGCCTCAAGGTAGAGAGTTGCGAACTTGCTCAGCGCTGATTGGTCAAGGTAGAACGTGGACCTCTTTCACTAATACTAGAGAGCCCCATTTGCCTCAAGCAGAGAAGTGGGAAAACCAGCTCAGCACTAATTGGTCGAGGTGAATCGCTGACCGAGTTCGCAACTCTCTACATTGAGGTTCTCTAGTAATGCTGGGAAGCTCCTGCTTGTCATCACTGGTGCAGTCGCTATCTTTGTGTGTGTCAGCTTTGGAATGGCAGGTCTATGTCTAGTTTCTACCTTTGTTGAGTGAATAAGGTTCAGTGCACTTACTGTAGTTGGCTGGATACGACCCTCCGCAGTTGATGCATTTGGCCAGTTCATCTTCTTCTATCTTGCAGTCCACTGTCAAATGTGATTCGTCGCACTTACCGCACCTGGGTACGTTTTTGCAGTAGGTGGTTCCATGACTGAGCCTTTGGAATCTGAAGCATTGCGTGATTTCCTTTGTTTCTGTATCTTTCGCAAAATATCCACATGTAGCACAAGTGGCGAATGTTCCTCACTTTTTTGAGATCCGCATCCAGCGGAAAGTGAATTAGGTATATGGGTTGCATTGATGACTCATCCCTGGTCTTACGCGTAATAATTTTATCGCATATGGCACCCTGGCGTGCTAGGTTATCTGCCATCTTATCTTATGTGTGTCATGGAGGAGAGGCCCTAGGCTAGAATCATTTTGGTCTCCATGTCCTTTATTGGGTATGTAAAAATTGAAAATTGGAATTGCAGTTTGCTGCTTCTAGTTCCCTGATTCTTGTCTCGTAGTTAGTCTTATTCTCGGCATATAACGCTAAGCCTTGATGATAGAAGTGAATTTCTGATTCCCCCTTGATGAAGCTCTTCAGTGTAGAGACTAATCCTGTGAAATCTCCTAGTTCATGAGTAACGGTGATGGGAGGCATTTCCTCCTTCTTTCCGGCCTTGTCATTGCATGGTCGTCGGTGTTTCTTTCGTGAATATCCGTATTATTCTGATGATCATCGTCCATCTTTTCCGAGTCCTTATTCTTCTGCAGGACACTCTTAAAATCAGAATCTGTCAATTTATTATTCTGTCAATTCCATGATCAGAATCCATTCAGAATCAATAGAATCATGATCGGAACTAAGGTTTCAGGTTATGTGGTTCTTATACATGCTCTCTACGATACCTGTGATTGGTCAAAGGCCCCCCCGTGGAGACTGATCGAACATCAATGTTCAATCAATTTTTTTTTAACTCAGGAGGACGGAAAGCCAAATTGGATTGGTGTTTATATATATTGGATATATAATACGATTCAATTTCCAATTGAATTGAAAAGGAAGCGGTGGGATATAAAATCCTGAGGGACAAGCCCTGTCTTTTGTAAACAGTTTTAGGAGCAATAAACATTTTCTTGCCAATTTTATTACACATAAAAGAATGCAAGTGAATTGGAGGCACTTTAACTTTATCTTGTTTTTGTTTTTCAGTTCTGCGTTAGGTATGTGTAGTGATTTGATTGGCTGGCCTCCCTCCCTGGGGAAAATCTGACCAACTTGGCTTACGTTTTCCAAAGATATAAGTTCGCTTGAGGTTGTTCTTTCCTGTTTATAAGCATATGAACAGAGGGAAAAGATTCATAATTCAGCTACGATTGTAGCAAGAAGATTTGACAGTTTTCGATGAGAATTCATTTCGCGATAATGGCCTTTTTGGCTCTATTTTGTGCAGCTCTTCTTTTTGGAGATGCAAAACACTGTTCAAGTGATGATCAGTGTGGATATGGAACATCGTGCCAACCTGTTGCTAAAAATGGTAAGTCGAAAAGTACTCAATACATATTTCGTATGCTAATTTTTTCTAACTAGTTAATGACACTCATTTCGTAAGAATTTAAGAAGAAAAATCACTCACACAAGGACATAAGAGTTAACGTAACTCAACTTATTGTGTATAACAGTCTCCCATACGGAAGAAGATCTCTTTTTATTACAAATTCTCAAACTGTCGGTGAAATTTCCATCCACAGAGAATAAGAAGTGGCTAGATTTGAGGATACTTTGGAACAATTTTTTCAAAAACTTGGATTCAATATTATATCATTTTTTTCGATTCAAGGTGAACTGACTTCGGAATGCGAAAAAATCAGTCCTGGGTAATTAATTAGATGTGCAGAGAAGAAACCCGCAATTTTCAAGAACTTCAGGTGGTGAAAAATGTGTCATCTTTATTTATAATATGGAAAGTATTGGAACATTCTGTGGGTTTCTGAAATCAGTTATTGTAAAAATAAGTAATTAGATAAACTCACAACAATCATAGTCATTCCGTGACCCTCAGACCATAAACTGGTATCACACATTATTTCTGGATGCTCATTGGTTCACAAAGAACATGTTGCGTTAAACTCATACAATGACGAATGTTTTTACATACTCATCATAATAAGAATGTATTGACTTTCGCGGAATTTATAAAATCTCCACGTTTTTAGATCTCCTCATCCCGAAAAAGTAGTTTTCACGTTGCACAGTGGTTCAAAATCCCCAATTTCCAGTCAAAACCCCTAAACATGTAATAATCGGGTTAAAAGATACATATCCTGAAGTTTTTGGGGTCGCTGAATTCGAAAATGGTATTTGTTTTTTAAAATTCAAAATAGCGGACACAAAATGGCGGCCGACTGAGATAAAAAATAGAGTATGGAATGAAAATCAACTTTTATTTCCGTTTTTGGGGTCATTGAATTCAAAAATGATATTCGTCACCAGTCCTGAAGATGCGAGCTGCAACGTTCGTAAAAGATCGACAAATTTTGTAGTTTTTTTTCTTTTTTTTTGTACACGATCGAAACCAGAAATACCTAATTTCATCATAATGGATCAGTGTGAAAGCATTGAATCTATAATGAAAATAATTTATTTTTTTCAAAATTCATGAAGGCGGCCGAAAAATGGCGGCTCCATTTTGTAAAAATCTTATGTCATGATTAAGCCCATATTTGATTTCGAAAAGAGGAAGCATGATTACAGAGGAATTCAGAAGTTCTAAATTCGATTGAAGAATTTCTATGAATTTCCGGAATTTTATGGAAATTTTCGGTCATTTATGGTAATTTTAAGAGAAAATATGGTAACTTACCATAAATTACCTCCAATGATATTCCAGAAATTTTCGTTAATTCAGGACCATTTCGAGTAATTTACACTGATTTTAAAGGTAATTTATGGTAACTTACTATAAATTACGTCAAATTATATTCAGAAAATTTCCATAAATTTCAGGAAATTCATGAAAATTTTGGGTAATTAGTAGTTTAGTATAGTAGTATAGTAATTAGTAGTTAGTAATAGTTAATAGTGGATTAGTATTCTCAGACATTTCTTCGTGCAAAAAAAGCTCAAAAGCTCCCTCTTATTTCTTGTATTGCCCATGCGACGAGCCCCTTGCTATCCACCATGCCAGGCACGTGAAACGGTGCGCCGCTCGCCTCATAGAAATCGTACCCAAAAGAAGACGGGCAAGCTAGGGCAGAAAACTTCAACGCCACTTTATTGGGGACACCTTCCCATGTACAACACAGAAAGAATCGAAGCGGCCTGCTAGAAAACTAATCCTTTAATGAATTTCGAAATTTTTACTGCGCGAAATAGAAAAACTAGCGCGAGCATTCCGACATCTCTTACAGACCAATGCATCATTATTTCCACTTCAAACTGAGACAGAAATATTCTCCATACCTTAAAAATTAAAATCCATGTGGTCAGGAAATACTGGTCAACTTACAACTGCCTTTTTTCAACACATACATTTCATTCAGACACGTTGATGTGTGTCTGTCTGTTGTCGTCGTCGTCGTTGTCGTTGTCGTCGTCGTCGCCTGTATACTCGATAACTTTCGAAAGAATGATCATATTGGATTGTGCTTTGGCACACTTTTTCAAAACCGGAAAAGAAAGGACGAGTTCGTCAACCAGCTATTTTGGATGAAAAATCAAAGGTGGGGAACATTTTGAACATTTTTTTTTACTTTTTTTCCAAGACTTAAAAATTGTATGTGCAGTTTCTTTTAGTAGGTGAAAAATAAAACCATTTATGCCCATGATTTTTTTTTGATAAAAACAAAATTGACTGAGTTGTGGCATTTCCAAAATTCAAAAATATGAACGAAAATGAAAATTTCCAGCCAAATAAAGCAAGATTGAGAACAAAGTCAGAGAGAGAAAATGTTTCTCCTTTTAGAGTCCTACAAGATGGTGCATACAACTTTTTGGATTCCCTCAAAAAATTAAAAATTCCCATTTTGATCGCACAAAAAAATAATGAAACATAATCTGTGATTTTGATTACTTTCGAAAGAATGATCATATTTGATCTTGCTTTGCCACCCATTTTGAGGGACAAAAAATACAAGTCGAGTTCGTTAACCATCTGTTTTGAATTGGAAATAAAAGAGGGGGAGCATTTTGAAAATTCGAAAATATAGAGGAAAAAGAGAATTTTTAGCCAAACCACGCAAGATATGAAAAAAAGTTTGAAGAAAAAATGTTTTTTTTGGGAGCCCTCCAGGATGATCTTTACAACTTCTTGAGATTATCGAAAAAGAGAAAATTCGAATTTTGTTCCCACAAAAAATATTGAAAAATAGAAATATTCATTTTTTGGTCAAACTATGCAATCTACAGGAAAATATACATGAACTAAACCTATGCACCAAAAAGAAGATCTACAAATTTGGTAAAATTAACTTTTTGAGAGAACAAGTTGTTTTTGCTTCATTCATAAAAAGCCATCAAATGAATTCATTTCAATCAGGAAAAATAAACATAGAAATGAAATAATAAAATTTTTGAAGAAATGACTAAGGCCAACACAAAAGATTGATAGAAAAAAGTTATTTACCCGAAAAATATCTTGAAATTTGTTATAATTTTTCCCATTGGACGCGTAGTCTTTATTTCAATCATGAAAAAAAAATTAAAAATGGAATTTCTAGAAAAACTACACAGCATGTAAAAAAATTAGGCAACAAAACTTCTCTACCGCTTTGGACAGTCTTTGATCGAGTGCACAGCACGTGACACGCGATGAGAATGTATTCGTTAAAGCCGGAGAAGCTTTGACAAAAGAGAATTCACACTCATTAGATTAAAATGTAAGTAGTCAACATTTCGATTTTGAGTTTCTCAAGCTCTATATAAAACTGTAGGGAGGCACGAAGGCCGATCGCGTAGCGCGAAGTGAATACATAACCGAGCGCGGAGCGCGAGGTAAGATTGCCATCGAGCGCAAAGCGCGAGATGCGAAAGACGCGCGCCCTAGGCGCGCTCAAACTTGCAAGCCTCGCGCGAAGCGCGTGATGAGAATGTGCCCGCGCGGCGGGCAGATTTTTTATGTTAAAAACGTGAAATATAGGACGTGCCGTATTATATATATATATATACCCACTTGACAAAATATATAATTACACTATGTATACAAAAGTAATAAACTCTTAGACTGTCGCATAATTTTTGAGGCCATCTCTTTTCCTGCTGGAATTTTCAAACATTTGTTTCATTCGATTAGGGATCGAAACATGCTATGCGACACTATCGGTCCCTACACGAACTATAACCAATATGGACGCGCTAGACATTCGTAAACACACTAAAATACACGCAAAAGCATCATAATATCGTATTTTCTAACTCACATGATTCCGTTTCCACGAACAATTCTTGCGATAAGTTGCTTTGATATGTACAACACATTTTGCCTGCAACATGGAATTTGCACTTGAACATCGAAAATCAACCAACACTGGAGTTTGTTGCGTCAGTAGTTGTGACTTGAAAGAAAATGAAAACATTAATTCAAGTTTCCATGAAGTGACAGAGCTTAAAAAAGGTCAAAGTCCGAAAGCACAACTTATTGGAAAGAACTGAAGAATTTACTGGTTTATTCCTCACATTTTGATGAGTATGATTACTTGCTATCCTATAGTGAAAGTTGCATTGCAATCATTATCATAAATTTTAATTGATAGTTTGCCTTTTGAAGTGTAGGATTTTAATGTGAAAGAACTAGTTTTAAGGGACAATAAATACATTTCAACTTGACCTACACCCTGCCTCCAAAAAACTATCACACGTTCACCTTCTCCTATCTGACACCTTCATATCAGACATTTGATCCTCATTCGACTGCATATTATTGGACTATTCCCAATGGATTACGTATCTCTCTACTCGAAAACAAAAAACGAAATTTGATGAATCACTCCACGAAACGATTATGCAGTTGTTTCCTCTAAAATTTCGAAAGAAGAAATTATCAGTAATTCAAAATCCGGAGGACGCCCAACATCCTGCTCCAAGCACAACTTTCTTGCTCAAACTTAACTGAAAAAGAAGATACAGGAATCAAAGAACTTAATCAGAATAATGACATAATATCTTCATTTTTACCTCATAATTACCTGCAAATAAAGGCAGCTTGACTGTAAAGATGAATAAAGAAGATTACGATAAAAAATAAGGTTCTTCGAACTGAAGATACATACAAAAAACTGAAGAAAGATCCCGATAAAACAGTAGTCAGCAAAACTAAAACGCCTTAAAGGACCCTAAACTTTCGGAGGACTTCAGCGTTACTGCAACCCTCAGCAGGCCTGATGAGCACTGCCTTGGGCCGATCTTGTTTTTGGGACTTCTTCTTCTTCTCCGTTCTATCCTTTATGGCAGGTTGTTTCTTCATCACGGAGCTTGTAGCCACTGGGTCAGATACCTAAGCTCAGATCTAGATCTTTTTCAGCGCGGATCTTCTCCTGCTGAGCTCAGGGGGACTCTTTGATAATCGTATCGCAAAGGAAAAACTCGTGAAACATAACCATGCTTAACAAGCACTCCGAACTACGAGGTATGTCCGAAAAGTATCCAACCTGCGTTCAAATCTCCACACCAGAGCGCACGAGTGGCCTCTGTGAGGTATGGGAGTAACCAATAGACCCTCACAACTCCTTGAATGCCGTAGTTACCGGCTGGAACCCTTATGTAGCGAACAACGTGCGTTTATATCCAACGTGTTCTTTCTGTTCGTCGTGTTTGTGTAGTGTTGAAAATGGCAGAAAGAACTGATCCACGAATTCGCATCAAGTTTCGCTTCAATCTCGGCGAGAGTTGTACGGAGACGATTTAAATGATACAGAAGGCCTTTAGGAACGAAAGTATGGGCAAAACATAGATAAGAGAATGATCCAGACGGTTTAAAAATGGCCACACATCTGTTGCTAGTAACCCTCGTTCTGGCCGACATTCGCTGACATCAACACCGGAAAACATCGAGCGTGTGCCATTTGCGATTGAAGATAATCGTCGATTAACTGTTCGTGAACTAGAAAATTATATCGGAATACCGAAAACTACTGTTTGGCAAATCTTAGAGAAGAATTTGGGAATGACTCGCGTCTGTGCGAAATTTATTCCAAAATCGCTCACAACCGAGCAGAAGGACCGTCACTATATTGCTCTGGACAACTTGGAAATGGTCAATGATGATAAAAGTGGCCTTAGGAAGATTATTATCTAAGGGATCCAGCCGGTAACCACGGCATTCAGTAAGTTGTGAGGGTCTACTGGTTACTCTCATACCCCACAGAGTCCACTCGTGCGCTGTGGTGCGAAGATATGAACGTAGGTCTGATACTTTTTGGATGTATATCGGCATATACATATTTCTATGTGACTCGCAGAAACTCACGATCTTTTTCAGGACCTCCTCCACCTTATCAGGTCCCTTGATATCTCTTTCTCTCCACTCCTCCGCGCAGAGCTTATACTGCGCCGCTTGGGGTTTTTCTTTAGTTCTTCCCCTCCTTTGTTCTTCCGTCTTCGAAACCTCGATTTCTCCTTCAAACATCTCCTTACTTGAACTTTTATGAGCGAAATCCGTCTTCATATTAATCTCACGAGTAGCTAGAGGGACATAAGTTCCACCTTCGCAGAGCTCTGTATACAGGGGTCAAGCCCGCTCTAGAAGAGTGTGCAGTCTAGGAGGTGACGTGGTATCCTGGAAACATCGATTCATGACACCGCAGCCAGGTGCCAAACAGCCTTAAGCATGGTAGCTCACGCCTTGGTTTGGAGTTTTTCCCTTTGGGACCATCCCTAGAACATTGTCCGCAAGTGTTGGTAAGTTGTCTTACCGTATTCACCAGAAATCCTCGGTACAGGGCCCCTCCAACCGCAACCTGAGGACGCACCGGGTGGCCTGGTCAAAGGCAAGCCGGATCGCGCTAGAATAGATCTGAGTGGGATGTTGTTTTTGTGGATGTTTGGGAGTCTAGAGTCCTAAATACGTGAGATTAGTAGGTAATAATTTATATGTTGTTTCGTTGTCAAGTTCAGGGTCCTGTAAGGCGTTTTAGTTTTGCTGACTACTGTTTTATCGGGATCTTTCTTCAGTTTTTTGTATGTATCGCCAGTTCAAAGAACCTTATTTGTTATCGTAATCTTCTTCATTCATCTTTACAGTCAAGCTGCCTTTATCTGCAGGTAATTATGGGGTAGAAATGAAGATATTATGTCATTATTTTGATTAAGTTCTTTGATTCCTGTATTTTCTTTTTCAGTTAAGTTTGATCAAGAAAGTTGTGCTTGGAGCAGGATGTTGGGCGTCCTCCGGCATAATCGTTTCGTGGAGTGATTTATCAAATTTTGTTTTTTGTTTTCGAGTAGAGAGATGCTTAATCCATTGGGAATAGTCAAATAATATGCAGTCGAATGAGGATCAAATGTCTGATATGAAGGTGTCAGATAGGAGAAGGTGAACGTGTAATAGTTTTTTGGAGGTAGTGTGTAGGTCAAGTTGGTATGTATTTATTGTCCCTTAGAACTAGTTCCTTAACATTAAAATCCTACACTTCAAAAGGGAAACTATCAATTAAAATTTATGATAATGATTGCAATGTAACTTTCACTATAGGATAGCCAGTAATCACACTCATCAAAATGTGAGGAATAAACCAGTAAATACTTTAGTTCTTTCCAATAAGTTGTGCTTTCGGACCTTGACCTTTTTTAAGCTCTGTAACTTCATGGAAACTTGAATTAATGTTTTTATTTACTTTCAAGTCACAACCACTGACGCAACAAACTCCAGTGTTGGTTGATTTTCGATGTTGAAGTGCAAATTCCATGTTGCAGGCAAAATGTGTTTTACATATCAAAGCAACTTATCGCAAGAATTGTTCGTGGAAACGGAATCATGTGAGTTAAAAAATACGATATTATGGTGCTTATGCGTGTATTTTAGTGTGTTTACGAATGTCTAGCGCGTCCATATTGGTTATAGTTCGTTTGGGGACGGATAGTGTCGCATAGCATGTTTTGATCCCTAATCGAATGCAACAAATGTTTGAAAATTCCAGCAGGAAAAGAGATGACCTCAAAAATTATGCGACAGTCTAAGAGTTTATTACTTTTGTATACATAGTGTAATTATATATTTTGTCTATGTGGGTTTTTCACCATTGCTTGATTCGCACTAAATATTTGAATCACTTCACATCCTCCAGTAATTGAGTTTACAATCCAAACCGAGGTACTTTCGGATTCGGCACTAGAATATTATCAGAATAAATTTTTGTGTGCGAACAACCAATGATCTTAGTTCAATACTTCGAAAATTTCTGCCTTTTGTTTTTTAACGGGTAAATCTTATACATGGAACCATAATTTTCTCTGTTGTCACTACTAGCAATTTAAATCCTCTTAAAACCTCAGCTTACAGATTGAGTTTCAAATACTATAGACATCAATGAATGCAAAAATACCTTTTTTGGTGATTAGGCACCGGCACAACTCACTTATTGTTAAGCTAACTAAGCAAATATGTTAATTATGAGGAAAGAGTAAAGATTCAACCACAGACTTCTGAATGCTCGTGTCGTTGCCATTGTAACATTGTCTGGTTATAAAAATAGAACCAAGAGAGGATCTGCATGTTTTGAATACTAAATAGAAAGAGAGAATACGTGTGTACAGTATAGGGTATCAAGACATGCGGCTACGTGAAAGTGCTTCCTTACAACGCCCTGAGAATAACTGGTTTGAATCTGATACATGTCTCTCTTTATAGACACAGAATATAGGATCTAGTCCATGTTTACTGTTTGGCGAGTATTTATTACCCTCAAGAGTTAGGACTGTCATATCAATTTATGTACGTACAGGTGCGAAAGGAGATTAGGTACTCAATCAAGGAGATTCGATTTTACTGAGTTGATACTGTTTTACTGAGTCATCTTTTATCAGATGTCACGACGTGACGTATTTATGACCTTAAGGATCCCTTTAAGAACGTCAGGGTATTAGATCTACTTTCAACAACGAAAATTTGAGTCGGGTGACATTGGTGCTTAAAAACTCAGCCCAAAAAATGCGAGTGTGACCGATCCAAACATTTTTTTGGGATTTGCAGACTAAGAGAAGTCTGGAGAGTAAGGATTTCTGGGCAGAATCAACAAGGGTCAAGTTCAGAGCACCAATTTTTTAATGAAAAAATAAAGTGAAGGGATGGAAAAATTCACCGAGATTCTTCGAACATTTATAAATAAATTGTTTATGAGAAATTCGAAGGATAGTAAAAATTGTTAGCCTCAATTAAAAGAATGTACAAGCATACTAATTTTAGCTCTAATCAAGATATTGAAGTTACTTCAACTCAGAACTGTTACGCAAAGGCTCTATAATTATTATTTATTATTGCTAGTTATTCTTAATAACCTACAAAACAGTTGAATTTTCAACCGAAAAATATTTGTTTTTCAAAAAAAAAAAAAAAAAAATCAATTTCCAACCGATTAGTTCAATCTTCCACCTAATCTTTTAATTCTTGCACAAAAAATACGAATTTCCAATAAAATTGTTGAATCTTCAGCTGAAAAAAATCTCAAAAAAAGATTGAATGAAAGACAAATTTTATCAACATCATACTCAAATTTTTATCTGGATGGTTGAGTTAACAACTTACTTAGAGAAATTTTTAACCCATAATCAAACAACTTTTCTAGATAATAGTAAATTTTTGGGTCTATATCGAGTCACATGTGTCAAGTCTTTTTAGCGCATGTGTCTCTTGCTGCAAGTTTCTTGAACCAAATGGTCTCTCTGCGACATCTCTCAATCTTGAAAGTGCTCAAAGTGCGGAAAGTCTCCGGCATAACGCGATTTACCATTTTGAGGTTATGTCACCTACATTATTCCCAATCCCAGATACAGGAGTGCCTTTCCACCCCCACGAGACTTGGGAAAAGAGAAGGTATGTGACCTACTTTATTTCCATGACCCGATTGACCATTTTGGGGTTATGTCACATACATTATTCACATAATTTCCTTGATTCCCATGACCCGTCACAGGAGTACCTTTCTTCCCCCTCAATACTTGGGAAAAGAGGAAGGTATGTGACCTATATTATTTCCATGACCCGATTGACCATTTTGAGGTTACGTGACGCACATACTTCCGATGATTACCATGACCCGTCACAGGAGTACCTTTCTTCCCCCTCAATAATGGGGAAAGAGGAAGGTATATGACCTATATTATTTCTATGGCTCTTTTGCCAATTTGCTTTGAAGTAAAATCAAATTTTCTATTGGGGAGAGATGCCGCAGTTTTGTCTCTTTAGAGGCCGAGAGATGCCGCAGGGGGACAATTCGGTGGATAGAAGAAAAGAAGGGGGGTCGGTATTGTTTGAGGTCGACCTAAATGCCTGGACAAGAGATCAGGGAAAAAAGTATAGCATGGAGAGAAGGAGGGGTTCATAAGGAAATCGCAACACAAAGAATCAGGTTTGAAGGGTGGGATACTTCTGAACCTGATAGAAGAGGCAGAATAGTTCATTTGTAATAGCAATACAAAGGTAGAAGAGGAAGGAGAAATAGCATTTACACGTTAAGGGGAAACCGTGATTGACTACATTCTAGCAGAAGAAAGGATGAGGAAACTTATGATGGGAATAGAAGTGGGTGAGAGCACTTTCCGGCAATAGCGAAATCGGAATGAGGTCATAAACATTCGAGAGGTAAGAAGGGAAGAGGAGAGGCAAGAAGGGAAGAGGAAAGGTAAGAAGAGTAACCATGGGACACTGTGGAAGAGAAAAGTTGAAAGAGCTCGAATCAAAAATGAAGAATGAGAATCTCAAAGGTTTGGAAGAGGTAAAGGTAGACGAGATATTACAAGAATGAAGCGCGTGATTGATAAGGTGAAAGAGGCTGTACGACAGAAGGAGAAGGGGGACATAGTGGGGAAAGGATGGTAAGATAGAAAATGTGAGAGAGGTAAACGAGAAGAGGCAGAATGAAAATTAAAGATATAAGGAAGAGGAAGAGAAAGCAGTAAAGGAAGGAAAGGTTTGGAAGGTAATAAATAGGGAACAAGGAAGAAGGAGAGGAGTGAATGGTGATGTAAAAATGAGTGGATGGACGGAGAACTTCAAAGGACTCTCAGGAAGGAAGAAAGGTTAAAGGAGAACCGGAGAAGGTTATAGAGGAAGAAGGAGAGGACAAAAGCGATATGATCAGGGGGAAGTAAACGAGGCACTAGCAAGGCTGGAAAGAAATGGAGCGACCGGAGAGAATGGCATGGGAAATGAAGTTCTCAATTATGGAGGGGGGGGGGGGGGTGTAAGGGAATAGATATGTAGAATTTGTAACAAAGCATGTATAGGAGAAGGATGGCCTGAGGAATGGGAAACGGTATTAGCGATCCGCTAATAAAAAGGGAGAGGGTAGAAATTTAGAGGATTATAGAGGTATCACTCTCGTGTCGGCGAGGTATAAGATCTATGCGGAAGTGCCCAAGACCGGATAAAAAAGTCAGGTAAGAGAAAAAGGAAGTATTCCTTACAACCAGACGAGATTGAGGAAAGGAATGGGAACACCTGATAAAGGTTATGTCCTGAACTATCTGATAAATAAGAACTTGGGCAGGGAAAGAGGAAACTTGTGGCCTTGTTCATGGATTTCAAAGCAGTAATCGACTCAGTGAACAAGAGGGTATTGTGACAAGCAATGAAAGAAAGGGGACTAGATGACGAGTTGATTAAGAGAATAGATGAAATATTAGCGGAGACTAGATTCAGAGTGAGGATAGGGAATGCGAAAGGAGAGAAACTTTGTACAGGAAGAGGACTCAGGCAAGGTTGCCCGTTGAGCCCGCTGTTGTTTAATATAGTACTAGCAGAACTATAGGAAAAGCTGAAGAAGAGGGAAAGGAGGTACGATCTTCGGCAAATTGTACTATTAGCAGAGAACAAAAGAGGATTAAATTCGATGTTGAGAGGGTTTGAAGATTACGTATTAACGGTTAACGTAAGTAATACGCTTCAGGGAGTACACAAGGAGTATAGAATGGCAGGAGATTGAATTGGAGATGTTGGTAAGACATGGAGAGGAAATATGGATAATTATGGAATCACGGTACAACAAGTGGTATAGGATGCTCAAATGGATGAGGGAACCAGAGTACCTGACGAAGTCAAGAAACAGAGTGAGTGCGATAGACTGGTGAGGTTTAGTGGAAGAGGGATCGAAAGCATATCCATACTAAATAACCAAACAAGGAAAAATGTATAGAATGTGTGGTTATGAAGTAGAGTTGTGGGAACATTTGTTAGGAAAGTGTACTGGAGAGGAAGATGAAGGCAAAAGTTGGAGTTGAAGAAGTTGATGATTCGTTGTTTTGATTAGAAATCTAATCAATTTGAGGGTGGAGTTCAAGATGAATACTCGATTTTATACCTATGTTCATATATGCGAGCATGATAATTATACAAGCATATTTTCATGTCTCAGAAAATATTTTGCGATCAAAGTGATTATTGTCTGAGAAGGTCTAGAACCATCGGGTGGGTCAAGCTCACACACATTTTTTTTTTTTTGAGAATTCCCGAGACATGGAACGTGTCCACTATATATTTAAGGTTATGTAACTTGATTAGAA
>WSXT02080708.1:0-12018 GCA_011762715.2 Neuroterus valhalla
TCATTATTATACCTGGAAATTCATCAGTTTTGGTTAAAAATCAATTACTTCAACTGAAAATTTTACTGTTTCATTTTCATGGAAAGGTTATTTCCCTAGTTCAAAATAAACATTCCGGTGAAAATTTGTCTTTTCGAATTGGAAATTCCAGTATTTTGTTGGAAAATCGATTTTTTGTAAAAAATTATCGTTCCCTTCGGAAGTTAATATTTTCTGCAAAAATTCTTCTTTACGGTTACCAATTCAAGTAATGCAGTCGAACATTTTTCATTGTCGTCGAACATTCATCTAGTTAAAAATTCTTATGTTTGGTTTAAAATTAATTTTTCAAGACAACCTTTTTTTCAACCTTTCCGTTGAAAAATTGGACTTTTGGGTGAAAATTAATTTTTTTTCCAAACATTGAACTATTCTAGTTGAATTTTTCCTCGTTTCAGTTAAAAATTCGTCTTTCTGTTTCTGGTTTAAAATTCAACTACTTTAGTTGAAGATTTACAATTTCATGTGATTCTTCATCATTTTTTGTGAAAATGTAATAATTTGTTTGAAAAGTTAGTTTTTTCGGTTAAAAGTTAGTTTTTTGTGTTATATGTAATTTTTTTCCAACTGAAAATTTAACTGATTCCAATTAAAAATTTCATAGTTTCAGTTAAAATCTATTTTTAGAGTTACGCATCCATTGTTTTCAATTTAAAATTTGAGCCAAACAATTTTCGTTGACAGAAATTAACCTAAACTCGTCAAACAGTTTTTAAACAAAGGGATGAAATTTTCTATTTGGTTGCAAACTGATTGGTTTAATTGATAACTTCACCAAATGAGATGAACTTGTTGAGTTTCAATTCAAATTGTACAACTTTAGAGTAATAAGAACGAACTTACTACCAAAAGTCATTTTTCAACTGAATATTTCAGTTCTGTACTCAATATGTTAATATCTCAATCACAAAAAAAGCCTCGATGAAAATTTACTTATCCTGCTTGAAAATCATCAGACAGCATTTTTTATTGCAGCAAATTTTTTCTAGAAAAGTACACAGTTCTGTTACCGACGGCCGTAGTTGCGCAATGAGTCTTAACTCGGCAATAATCACGGAAGATATCTAACTTTGAGCGCGGCTAGTGCTTGGATGGATTCATGAGAAACGCTTACGTCGTTTTTTCATTGCATTAAACTGATGCCGAGCGGGAAAACTGTCGCTGAGGATCTATGTGTATTCTCTAAAATTCACTCGAGTTTCCACACTCAATTTCTACAGATGGAAAACCAGTTGTACTAGGGAGCAGATTTTATGCAGTTTTCACCTCCCCTGGCCAAATTCCCAGGAAAATCCGAGTACTTCTGATAAATTCGGATACAGCCGCGGGGTATCACTGAGCAGAGATTGATCTTCAATAGTGATTCTAAGCTCTCCTTTTTTGTAATAAATACACAGCATAATATGTTTCATGAAAACCTCAGTTCTATGGAACTTTAATGGATAGGCCTTTTTGGTAAAAAGCGTCATTTATTTGGATGTTAAAAAACCTTGTCCGAAATTCACTTTTTTGGTAGAAGATGGATCATCTTTGTTGGGAATTCATGTGAACAGTTCATCTCTCGTTAAAATCAGAATGTTTCGTTGAATATTCTTATTCTGGAAAAACATTGATCTTTGTTTTTGGAACTTTTTTTTGCAGCATCTATAACTTGTTTGGGTGTTTGACTTGTCATTTTAGAAATCACTTCTTTGGTAAAGATATATCATTCGAGTTGACGATTAATGTCTCCGTTTTCTTTATGGTTGAGAAAAGTTGCTTTTCTTACTAAGAATGTACCTATTCTATTCTCAGTTGAATATTTATCTTTTCTCAAAATCTCTAGTATCTCAGATGCCACTGTCCAAATTCTCGATGATTCCGAGGTAATTTTAATCGTTTACGAATGATGAGGAATAATGTAAATTTTTCAAGCCGGCCTTGTTTCTAAGTAAACATGGATTCTTCCTCCTGTCACGTGGTCCAACTGCGTGATTAGAAAAATTTGATGTTTTCGATTGTTTTGTGAAACTCACCCACTATGAGGAAAAATTCACGCCAAAAATATCTTATTTCATCGTTGATGAGGCCATTTGATCAAAGACGGTATGAAAGCTTGTGGCGCCCACCATATTCTCTTATTCATTTCCTGTGTAACAAGAGTGTAGGGACATTTCAAAAATCGTTTCTTCTCAAATTAGACACAAATGCTTATAGCCTGACTTCTATCGAAAATGGCATCGGGAGAACAACAAATTTCCGAAGAATACTTGGGGACTGCAAACCCCAAGAATAAAGCAGATCATTCTATAAAACATTTCGAGAACAATGTCATTGAATACTCTGCGATTTACAAAAAAGAGCGGAGACGGAAAGTGACTCGAGTTGAAGTTGAAACCTTTTTGAATAAAGCAGTTTATTAAACTGGTTGCATCGGGAGTGCAGTCGCCCTAGTGTTTAGGAGTCAACCGAAGAAACAAATCCTATATACCGTGAATTTGTTTGGTTACTCTTAAGTCAACTTGTTTGTTGAACTGACCTGGAGAAACTTCAGCATGAATTGCTTTTTATGTGCTATTCACAGTTGTAAATATCAAAGTATGTAAATGTCATTTTGCTACTCAATTATATTCAATTGCATTGGCACTGGCCGACAGTGGCATGAATAAAACTAATCTCATTAATTCTAAATGAATTTGTCAAAATGCTCTGGTTCCTCTGTTGACTTTGTATTGAAACAAGACATTGTGGAATCGTGGTGTGAAAACACATCCATCGACGAGCCATATTGTATTGTTGTGATTATTATTATGATATTCATTATTGTTATTTTTCGTCAAAATTGATTTCGAGTCTTTTTGCCCAGTGTTTAATCACCAGCCACGGACTAAGTCAAGTGTCTGATGAATTCAAGTTGTTGAAAATTAGAAGAATTGAAAATCAAAGATCAAAATTCGTTGCGCAAATTTTTATGCAGGCCCAATATCAAGTTATTGGTGTGTTTCAAAGTTCGGCATGCAGTAATGTTGTCATAACAAAGCAGCAGAGTTTGTTGCAGGTAACTTGCATCACCAACTGTTACGTAGCTCACCATACTCATGGATCTTGATCGTATGGGATGCCTGCAAGTTTTGGTTGAGTGGACAAGCAATGATGATTTAGGACAAGTTGTTTATGTATGATGCCCGCTACAGAATTTTGCCTGTTCGTTTGCTCTCTCTAAGCCATTACGTGATAGCCATCAATAATGTGCTCGATGGATTTGTTCGTATCTCCACAAAATCGGCACCTGTCAACCACGTCTTGACATAGTACATGCTTGCGATAAATTTTGGTGCCGACAACCCTCTCCTGGATCGCTATCATGATTTCTTCCGTCTACGGAAACAGGACGCCCTTCTTCAGCCAAATATTATATGCCCCTTCATCCACGTCATATTAGTCTAACGTTTTGGGGTGCTCGCCGTGGATAACTTTTTGTATCTGTTGTGTTTGCAATTCCTCTCTGGTTTCTGCTCTGATATTCATGTTTTCCGCTGAGGACAAATTTAAGGGCGTATAATCTAGATCTGCTTCACAGATGGTATGGTAGAGCGCAACATCTCGTTTGCTGATAACATAGCCTCGCAACTGTGTAGCTTGATATACATTGCTCAGCCTTTTCAACACGAACAGTTCTGTTTATCCTATCAAGGTCGGTGTTTGACCATTTCATAAGACCGAAAGAGTACGTGAGAATTGGAATAACATAGGTGTTGATAGCCCGGATTTTGTTGGAAGAATTGAGAGAACCATTGCCTCTATACGGTTCTCATTCTCGTTCCCAAATTCTTCAGTTTCCAGTTCTCCTCGATGGAAAAGCACTGTTCTGCATTTATCTGGTCCAAAGTCCATGTGGATATCATTTGAAAACTGTTTAGTGACATCGATCACTTGCTGCAGTTTTTTATTTGAACTAGCGTACAACTTTAGGTCAACCAAGTACAGAAGATTGGTTAGTATATGACAAACCTCATCACCATGCAGTCTGAATCCATGAGAGATAATATTTAGTGTTTGGCTCGATGGATTCATCACTAAACAGAACAATAATGCCCTGAAGGAGTTTTCTTGAAAGATACCCGTGGTAATGCGAAATGGTCTAGTTGTCCTTGGTAGTCCATGATCAAAGTACTGAATTTTTGTTTCCCAACGCATCATCGTATGATCTAGGAGGTTGGTGATGCGTGGGCAGATCTTGTAAATTTTCAAAACCTCAAGCAAACAGTAATGTGGTACCGTAAGAAACGCTTTCTTGTAGTCAATGTAAGCCATGTGCAAGTTTCGCTGATCTTTTCTAGCTTAGGCCATAGCCACAGTGTCAATAGTAACTAGATACGTACATCCCTGCGAGTTTTCGCAACATCCTTTTTGTTCTTTGGTTAGGATGTCATTCTCATCACAGTGCTGATAAACCTTTTCTGCGATGACCGCTGTGACGGTAGGCTAGGATGGAAATTATCTTCAAGAATCAGTGTGTCTAGGGTCCGGTTCATTTTAAAACCTGGACAGTTATCATGCAGCATCTATTGTAAGTAAAAGTTCATAGTCGAATTAATATTTTTATTTAAAATTTTGTTGCGACAAATCACTGCGGTATTTTTCCACCGACTGCGAGACATAAAAAAAGGAATGGATGTGTGTTTAAGATTCCTGATGTGACTAATCGCAGGAGTGTTTCCCCATGAATTTGCCTATTTTCTATGGACTTTGAGTTTTCCTGGATGAGAGATGCCGTCAGCTAATGTGACTCACTGCATATTAGACCTGCTATCAATGTGAATTGACTTCAGGAATAAACTTGCTTTTCTTCACGATTGCGCTTATGATTACCTACAATATTTTCGTTACAAATAATAATATTATTATTCTAATAATATTATTCTGACAAATAATTCATGTTGAATAAATAACTTTTATAGTTCAACCAGTGTTCGCCTCTTGCCTTGAAATTCAAGGATTTTTTTCCAGTACCTCAACTTTAGACCTCTATCAAGCAGGGTTGGCTTGAGTGTATTCATTATTTCGAGGTAAAAGAGTTTGGAATATTGCGAATTTTGAAGTTTGATAAGAGAACTGGATTGCGTAAGATTACTCGCTTCATGTTAACAATGATAGAAGGCAGTATAATGAAACGTGTCATTAGGCTGAGTCACCTCTGCCAACATTGCTTAAGAATGAGAAAAAAAAACAGGAATTACTGCCAGATTGATTTGTTCAACCGTACACTATTTACTCTAGAAATAATAACACATTTCTTTATTTGGGAAACAATCGACACCAGCATTTCACTTACTGATTTATTTGTGGAACCAGTACGTCATTTGTCGATATTCTCATGTTTTTCATTCATCAAAGCTAGAAAAAAAGGAATTATATCTAAGGGTTGTTACATGCCTTAAGAGAATTATTCGGTTGTATTCGAATCATGCAAGTATAAAAGAGACGATATTCGAGAATGATCAACTTCCAAGTACTTATTCAAGCTTATTCAGGAGGTATATCTAACTGCGTCGTGAAAGCTGGAGCAGAAAGAATATTTTTTAGGCTTGTTAAACTACCTTAGAGAAATGATTCAGTAGCTTCGTATCCTGAGAAAGGAAAATGGACTTGACTCAATACTACTAGGTTCACAAGTACAAGTTCATATGTCTGTGGGCTATTCTCCTGTCATCTAAAAAATAATGCTCTTCGTAGGACACCTGGCATATGAAGACAACCCAGATTTTACATGGGCTAGTTGCTCTGCTGGATTGACATTGAGACCCTTAAGGTAGGGTTCGGACGGAAGTCCTCCTTTACTAGCATTAAAACTATTTGAATTGGATGGTGTCTCTAAAGAACCTTCTATTTCAACTGGGGTTTGTTTCTTTACTGTGGCAGCAGACACAAATAACAGTTACCTCCGCTTCGTTGTTGATATATTTTTTGGAGGTTCATTCATACCTTTTCGTATTCCCGCGTTTTCAGTTCTTTCTTGATTTTCCCTTGATTTTATGATAAATCTATGCCGAAATCAGAAAGAACGTCCTTCCAGAATCTCCGACTGAAGGAGCTAACATCAGCATGAGTATGCGTGTCTGTCGTAGAAGGAGAGAGATCCACCACTACCGCACAATTAAGAGTGGAATGGAAGCATCTGAGCCTAAAGCAAGCTGCAGGTGGTATGAACCACCCCTGCTGATCTCATGTTCCCTAATCACAATTTTTCCCTGAATAGCTGTTGAAACATGTGTAAAGAGACTTTCCTCCTTTTATGACAAGGGATGTAACTCGCATCAGTAAAATCCGGTTTATGGTAAAATTAAATCAACTTTGCTGTTTACAAAATGACACATTGACCTATCTTGAGCTAGAAATAAATTGTAAGCACATTCGAATGTTTGAAAGTTCGAGTGCGTCCGGTCGCTTTGATTGTCCTCTCTTCAAGACAAGTCGGGTTCCCTATTGCGTCACTCTTGCACGTAACAACTATGCAGTTAGCCTGTCTTGATTCAATTTTTCCGGAGCAATGCTATAGATAAATCAAATGACACAGATGCAAAACGTCACTCACGGTGCTCCACAGCCGGTTTTAATACGAACAAAAATGTCAACGAATTGGTCTATTGAGTTCGATTCAGTATCGTTCAGACATTGTTTTCCCGTTTGAATGGAAATCCTAACTGCTCCCCTTCCCTATAAATTTTCAAAACAAGATTATAAAAAAAAAGTTTGATAATTTTCTAAGAATCATCAGATTTATATTTTTAATTGTGTGTGCATGTATATATATGAATAGAGTTTTTACCACTCTCAGCTTTTACTCCATAAACAACCACGAGGACGTTTGGTACATATAGTTCCATACATTTTTTCATTCTAAATTAACAAAATAACTTAACGAAGAAATAATTACATGTTTTTTTCCCTTGATTGAAATATTCATATCCAAAATAAATCATATATTAATAACTTTTTGATTGCTATTTATACACAGAATCTAAAGGATTAGCCACATGATCGATCGCAGTGAAGGATACAATAAATAATATTTCGATTCTCTTCCGCATGCATAACGGATCGAAGTGTTTCAAAGAACAGTTGATTGAATGAAGTTTTCAGTTTGGTTAGTTTACTAGAATAATTTTCATGATTGATTTACAGTATTATTAGCACAATGATAACGAATAAGTGTAATCATGAAGAGAATCGGAGTGAAGTGTGTGCTCCTTGTGGGAGAAAAATTCATTTTGGCAAACAAAAGGTGGAACTTTTGCTATAAATACAAATGTTCTTGAAATTGTGAAAAAATTCTATCCGGAATTTGATTCATCTAATCCGAAGATTTCTGTCAGTATTTGCGGTACTTGCCGATTGGCGTTAGAAGGAAAAGAAGCAGATAAAGCAAACCCTACAAGATGTTTACCGATCATGCCAAATTATGAAGAAATTCAATTTTCTGCTGAGATGCGAACATCTGATAATGTAGGTAGATCATGTAATTGCTATGTATGTTTAACAGCAAGGTCTAGTGTTAATAATAAAGTAGTTAAAGACAGAGGTCATGAATGAATACCAGCGGTAGTAATTGATAATAATAACGGTTTATACAGTGCTTCAAAATTGATGACACCGGAAAAGAGTGGAATAAATAAAAAAGTGAGCAGTGATGAAAATGTCATGAAAATTTGTAAACAATTTTTAGTAGAAATACAAAAAGGGAAACAACATAATTGTTTTGCACAAGGTACAAAGCCCGTACAAAATGCCACAGTGATTTTGAATTCTTTGAGTGAAAAACAACTAGATCAAGTACCTAGTTTCTGAAGAAAAAATTGATAACTTCCAGACAAATACTGACATTAATATGAACACAATGAAAAAATTTGTAGACTTCATAAGGTGTATTGGTTGAAAAAAGTGCGTGCCATCTTATTACAAAGAACATATGTCTAATTGAGCAAAATTATTAGAAGATATTTACAGAACAGAAGTTTTTGATTTTGATGTAGAAGGCAGTAAGACTAAAGTTAAGAGACCTGTTGTGTGGGCAAACGCTGAAAATTTATTCCAAACTATAATTGAGAGGTGAAAACTTGAAGGTGATTGTCAAATAAAATTGATGGCAGACGGAAGACAAGGATTTTTTAAAGTATGTATGTCGGTTAGGCCAGAAGATTCAAAGGAATATTTTACTGACCAAGTTCAAAAAAGAAGTTCATATGCAGATGGTGGTTCGAGTAGTAAGACATCAAAGTTCACGAGTGTAAAAAGAATATTTTTGCTTTGTATTGTTCCACAGGTCAAAGAAACCTATAAAAATGTTCAGCTTCTTTTTGATTTAATAGACATAAATAGAATATCTTTTCGTTTTGTCTCAGATCTCAAACTTCTGCTTATCATAAATGGTCAGAAAACAGCTACTGCCACCTATCCATGTCCCTATTGTTTTATTTCTCTGACTGTACTAAGAACAAAATCAAATTCATCAAGCGATAGTGATTCTTCAAATTTAAGGCTTTCCAAGATTCAAATAATGATTTCCAAAAGTTTGAGGCAATGAAAAAAATAAAGAAAATGGCAAAGGAATGCAATAGTACGATCAATGCTTCACTTTTCGATGTAGATGGTTGTGTTAAAGTTTTTCAGAAGTGTATAATTCCTGAGCTGCAAGTTTTACAGGGATTTGTTAATCATTTATTTCAGGATGGGTTGGTCCAACGAGTAGGATTAGAAAATGCATTAATCTAGCCTAAGAAGTTGAATCTAATTGCCAAAAACTACCATGGAAATGTGTTTGTAGGGAATGCTTGCAGAACGTTGTTAAAAGAAGCAGACAAATTTTTAGATCCATTAATTTACAAAAATATTGGTCAACTTGCAATGGTACCCTATGTTAGTGCATTCGAAGCTTTGAGAAAAGTAGTGGAGAATTGTTTTTCTACGACGACGGTGGATTTTTCTGCATTAAAAATCCAAATTGATAACTTGAAGAAAGCTATACTGAGTACTGATGTTAGTATGACTTTGAAGTTGCATATACTAGTGGACCATCTTGTAGAATGTTTAAGTTATTTAAATGACAATGAAGGATTAGGTTTATGTTCGGGACAGGCAGGTGAAAGCATGCACCGCGAATTTTTGAAAATATGGAGCAAGTATAAAAGAAATTGTAATAAGATGTAAAGTATGGAGAACAAATAAGATTGTCAGTAGTTGCATTCTCATCCACGCATATTTGAAAACGCATCAATTCTGTATAAAGTTTTTGTTATAATGTTTGATTTTTTTTATTATTTTACGTCGTTAAATTTGTGTATAAAGAAAAATATTAAAAAATCGATCCATCACATACATGGCGTTGTTCATGGGGTAAAATCTAAGAGTGGCAAAAACTTTATTCAAATATATACATGCACACACAATTAAAAATATAAATCTGATGATTCTGAGAAAATCAAAATAATTTTTTCTTATAACCTTGTTTCCAAATTTATAGGGAAGTGGAGCAGTTAGGATTTCCATTCCAACGGGAAAATAATGTCTAAACGATACTGAATCGAACTCAATAGACCAATTCCGTTGACATTTTTGTTCGATCTAAAACCGGCTGTGGAGCTCGAGACGATTGCTGCCTAGTGTTTAGGTCAGAGTAGTTTTCGATGAATGTTAGAATAGTATCTTCCGGTGCACTGAGTTTATTTGAATACCAGTTGACCAATCCATTTTAATGATTTTTTGAATATATTTTTTCCAATTTCATCGTTGGAGTTTCAACGTCCATATTTAAATGTTATGTAACAACACTTGAGGGATTGATTATCTTATATTTTTGACGCGATGCCAAACAATACTTTCACAGTTCCTTTCTCTTTTTAAGGTATCATCATGTGAGTTTACCCAGTTTGACGTGCGCAATTAGCCATCTGCAAGGTTATTGCGTGCAAAGATAGAACAATTGGAAGCCTGGATCATCCAGGAAAAAGTATAACAAGGTCACTGGACGTTCAAACAAGGGGAACAAATTTCCAAATTAATTTGAAATTTGAATAAGGACCGTATGTACATGGCGATGTTGATGCAATTCAACATCTAATGGACATTAAAACTTGGACTGAATGGATATATCTGGAGCGGGTGGTTTGCAATCGAGAATTGTACTACCTCCGGAAATCATAGGTAGGTTTGGCGCGAGTACTTCCAGAAATCCCTTTTGGTTTTGATCTACTAGAACTTGGTGAGAAAAATAAATTGAGATTAAAAATGAAAATTTCATACATTACAGGAATTCCACGTCCAAGAAGCCTAATCGAAGATATTTTCAACTTTTCAGAAAAGATACAGCAGGCAAGAAGTTCAGAATGAAGTTCAGTAATCCTTAGAATTTCAAACTTCAACCCAATGAAATTGGAGACGAAATCCGGAAATCACGTGGAGCGGTTTCTGAAATCCTATCTTAAATTTGATTTAATGAAACTCCAAGAATCTTCATGGGATCTCGAGATTCGACTGAAGAAGTTTAAGTGTATCAGCATAGATTTTCAATGGGTCGAAGCAGCTAGGCCAACCTAACGACTAAAACTCAAAGCAGCGCAGTGGTCAGGACACTCCTAAAAGTAGCAAAAATTTAAACCTTCTTCAGAGTCTTATGCAACCTTCTTTGGCCGTTCATTTTGTGAAGCCTTTAAAAACTGACACGGATAGTTATCTATGAGGATGAACTTCACATGAAGCATGTACATGTAGCAATACCAAAATCAGGAATCCATGTGCTTCCTCATGAAAGGAACGCCTATTTTAATTTCTCCCAAACATTCGCCATGGAAAATTGAATTTATTCAATTCGAAGAATATCTCGCAGTTGTCAGACTCTCATAAAGCTGAGGCAAGGTAAAATCATGGTTAATTGTTTTCCATTTGGATGAACGATTGGCAACTTTCGTTGGAACAATAGGTTGTCCTGAGAGGATAAATGGGCACAGTGGTTTTGAAAGAAGTTCAGGAAAACCAAAAATGTTAAATGAAATGGTTAGTGTCATCTTCTTTGAGGCACTGGAAACTTTAAGGATATGTATATTGAAATCGGGCTACTGAGATAGTACCAGAGCGCACGCGAAAGATGAAACGGCCCACAGTGGGGAAAGAATGTTCAAAACCACCTTCAGGTCGCAAATCTTAACCAAATCAAACAAAAGGGTCCAGCCGGATAAGATGGTCAAAACCGCCCCTACAGCATACGGAAAACTGATGACACTATCTTGTTCCTTGACAAAAAAAAAATCCAAAAAAATCTGCCCGCTGCGTAGGCACATTCTCGTGGCACGCTGCGCGCGCGGCTCGCAGGTTTGAACGCGCCTAGGGTGCACGTCATTCGAATCATGCGCTTCGTGCTCGATAATGTAATTAACTAGCACTACGCGCTCGATCTATTTTTCATCTCGTGCTTCTATGAAGATTATTCTCATTGCAATACTCGCCACTGATATTTACATCTTGCATAGTTTGGGTAGCAAATTGAATTTCTCCTTGTTTAAAAAGCGTTGTAACGATTAAAAAGAAAGTAGAAGGCCGGCTACTTAATTTATTGATTGTGAATCCTATTTTGTTAAAGCTTCTCCGGCTTTGACGAATACATTCTCATAGGGTGTCTCGTGCTGCGCACTCGATCAACATCTGTCCGAAACACTAACTTTTCTATATTACCTCCAAATCTAAAGCATCCAATGTATATAATATTAATTAAATACCTCGTACCTTATTTTTCAATATTTTTTGTGGAATCAGAATCGGAATTCTCGATTTTTTGAGAAAATTCGAAGTTATATGCGCGATCTTGTAGGGCTCCCAAAAAAGAACAGACTAAAGATAGACAGACAAACAACTTCGTAAAAATAATTTTTTCTGACTCAGGGGGTCTTGAAACGTGGAGATTCCATTAAATCCGCGAATGTCAATTTTCGCATAAAACCAATACCTTCT
>WSXT02080719.1:0-12018 GCA_011762715.2 Neuroterus valhalla
GTGTATGCATTACATGCATTGTAAACTGAACCAAGCACGCATGAAGCCGAGCGCGAAGCGCGAGGTGAAAAACAAACAGAGCGCGTAGCGCAAGGTAAATACATTATCGAGCGCGAAGCGTGAGATTCGAATGACGTGCGCCCCAGGCGCGCTCAAACCTGCGAGCAAAGCCGGCCGTGCGCGAAGCGCGCTATGAGAATGTGCCCGGGCAGCGGGCAGATTTTTGGTAATGAAAAATGGACTAGCATTGAAGCAATTCTCAATTTATTCATAATTTGTCAAATTAAGATACTCTCGCGATTCAACACCCTTACTGCAGGATAAATAAAGCCCTATATCGAACGAATTTTGCCTGCACTTGTCAAAAAATTCTGCGATTTAAAATTTGTTTATCACACCGAAAACTGCATATTGCTGTGTGAGGTATATGTGTCACTACTAGAACGATACCAGAAAGCTAATACATCGAAACCTTCAAAATAGCACTCGTAGCAATACAGTTCTGCTCTTGTAGCAGTATACGTATCTCTACGGCAGCCACAAAAAGAGTATCGTTCTGACAGCCATACGGTGGAGCTGAGACAGCGCCACGGTGCGGCCACGTTACAGCTTCTATACGTGAAGTTGCGCTGGCTATCTGCGCCGGTAAAGCCGGTAAATTTTCGCATAACCTCAAATTTTGCTTCATTTGACATGGTGAAGTTTTCTGAAGTTACAGTGAATCTAATTTTGGAGAATAATGGATGCGTGGGTAGAAAATAAATTATGGTATGGGGATTTGACAAATGTTTTGATTTGTTCGAGGGAAAACATCCAAATACTATCAAAATGCACTCTTTGTTTGAACAGAGAGAGCTCTTTGGCATTGACGAAATTTGTTTACATTTTCATAACGATTTTCTCGCTATGTAATGTTACTCCCGAACATTTTTCTTCCTGAACAATGTTATTAATTGAATGAAGTAATGAAGAAGAATGGATGATTATTACTTAAGTAAAGTAAGAGAGAGTCATTTCAGTTACATACGACAACCTATCCGAAGTTTTTCGAAAATTTTCGCTCTAAAAAATGACAATTTATTTAATAGAACAAGTATGAAAACAATTATTTGTTTCCTTCCCCGACTGATTGTTGTTTTTAATTATCATTCAAAGGCATTTAAATAAAAACTGCAAATAAAATGATGAAATTCAGGAAAGACGTTATTCTATAGTATAATCCATTATTATTATTAAAATTACTATTATAATATTTAGGGTGGCGACCTGACCGGGAACTCGGGGAATGACCGAGAATTTGATTAACTTGGAGAAAAATTGAGAAACCACCAGGAATTGGATCAACAAAACGGGGAATTTACTCGACACAAGCTGGACAATAATTTAAAATTCTACCATAAAAATACGAGAAATGACCGCTTTCTTCTTATGAATTAGAAAGAGATTTTATCGTTTCATTTAGAGAATGTAACGTTCCTTAAGTCTGATTCTAAAAATGGAATAATATATACGAACTTTAAAAATAAAACTCTTTTGTTGCAAATAACATTTTTGGCGTAAGTTCAAGTATTTAGTTAAGGGGGGCGTAGTATTGAATATTTATAGAGATATTGTCAAAAATGTAAGAGTCACTAATCAGGTAAGTTATACCGTAACGATTCTTTAAACGTGATTATTCCGAAACTGTCGATTCAAAAACTCCTCGTGCTGTAACTTGGAAACTTATTGACCGATTAGGCTGAAATTTTCAGGGATTTCTCTCTATAGTACGATCGGGTGAAACTGTTGAATACATGGTAGAAAAATTTGGAGCTTCGATTGAAAATCCGATATAAATTTTAATTTTCAACTTTTTTATTATTTTATAGGTTTTCCCTTCCCTTTAACATATCAGTAATCGAACAGAAAAACCTTTTTTATATCAAATGACTGTACAAATTTTAACAGCTGCAGCAATTTTCGATACCTCGGAGCAGACACTTGAAGAAATATTCTGCAGGGCCGCCACTCCGTAGAAGAAAAAATAAAATCACATGTTTTTCTGAACTTCAACAATGTAAAAATAAGTTGTTACAATTATTTAATGATCTAGTTATTTTATCACCTTGAAAAACATCAGTTAAAATTGACTGATTTTACCCTTTCTAAAGGTATCTCCCTCCTTAAACATAGATTTTCCAATTTAGAAATTAAACGTCTTCTTTGAGAATTTATGTACTCTGTGAAAATTTGCCTGTTTTCTACAGCATTATTATTCTTTAAATGGTTAAAAATTCATCTCTCTTGCATAAAATATATCTATTCCAGTTGAAGATCCATCACTTTACATGAAAATTCATCAGTATGGTTGGAAATTAATTTCTTTAACTGAAAATGAAACTGTTCCATTTTTAGTTGAAAATGGATCTTTTCTAGTTTAATATTCAACAATTTGGATAAAAATGTGTCTTTCTGTTTTGTGAATTCAATTATTTATTTTGAAATTCACTACGGTTAACAATTTAAGTTAACCAGTCAAATTTTTGCATTTTAGTCAAAAGATTATCCAGACTAGATCACTTTATTTGGTCAAAAATTAATTTCTAAAGTAAAAAATGTTACTATTCCAGATTTGGTTGGAAATTATTATTTTTATAGTTTCAAATCCAACCATCTCGTTAAAAATGGTATTGTTTGGTTGGAACCTAATCTTCGGTCCATCATTTCAGTTGGAAATTCGTCTTTCTGGTTTAAAACTCAACTCTACTACCTTTTTTTCCTGGTTGAAGATTCTTCGTTTTAGGTAAAAACTCTCATGTTTGTTTTAAAATTAGTTTTTCAAACTAAAAATGTAACTGTTCCATTTTCGGTTGAAAATTAATATCTTTTCAGTTTACAAATTCAACTATTTTGTTTTGTACATTTTGCTTAATCTCTCCATTTGAATCATAATCTTCTTGTTCGAATATTCACCTTCCTTGTTGAAAATTGGAGTGCTAATTGAATACAATTTTTCTTAAATTTTTCTTAGCATTTTTGCAAACATTAGACGACTTTCCAGTTTATTATTTTTTTTTTACAAGATAGACGATTCTATCATAACCAAATAAATTTCGTACAAATTTTTCCAGAATTTAGTTATTACTTCATGTTGCATATTTTATTCATCTTTTATTTGCGTATTTTGATAATTAAGTGTAGCATTTCTCCTAATAAGAGATGGCGAACCGTAACAGCATCCCATTCAACAATTTATGACGTAAATTAAATTATATAAAGCTCTTATATAACCTGATTGAGGAATATTATTTCAACTAACAATTTTCGCGTTATTAGCAGAATACTCAAAGAGATCTTCTAATTCTCTAAATATAAAAACTGGCTGGAACAAAAATAACCATATTTTTTATTGTTTGCTACTCTAAAAAGTTTCGAAGAACCATGCAAATCGAAGGCAGGCCCTTATTTGAGAAAAAGTTTCCTGCATTTCGAAATTAATGACTTTATATTTGAAAAATGTTTAAAAATGGAGTAGCTTTGTTTTAGACTGAAGTTATTATTGAGGACTCAAAAAGTTAGGTTGATAAACGAACTTCGTGATTCTAGTGACGTTAAGCTGCACAAAATAGCAGCCCTTAGTGAAAAGCCACATTACCATTAGAATTTAAATCAGTGGAGATTCATTTATCGCGATTCATTTGCATTTATTTCCAATGGGACTAAATAACAAGGAATGGACTTTTGCCAGCGAGGAATTATTGTAATGGGAATTCTACGTAAAAGAGAAAATGAAATCATGTACTTTTCAAACAGATAGACATCCTTTCAGAATTAAAATTTCTAACGAGCTTCCTTACATAATTTCAATTATGCCACAACCAATATCAAGTCTTCAAGTTACAATATTGAAATATGAATTGTTTTCTTTGATATAGAAGTAATTAAAAATATTGGAGAAGAATAGTGTACTTGTTCAAATTACATTGATTCAATAAAATATCGATATTTAATTAAAAATTAATAAAAGAATTTCATACAGTTATAATTTATTGGACGAAATCAAATAAATGAGTAGGAAAATTGACAGCTATTTCCCTAGAATGAAATTCCTTTGGTTATAATTATGATAATTTTATTAGTAATCATTGAAAATGTCGAATTGCAACGAACAATCAAACATCATCTTGAAAATTTTACATCAAAATATACAAAAATTATATAAGCATTGTATTTTAAATATAATGTTATTGAAATTATAAGTTTTAAAGAATTATTTGAATAATAGTTGCACAAGATTTCGAAAAATAACCTCTATGTTTATAATCAGGGCAGTCTTGTGGACTTTCGCGTAATATTTTTTCATCTCCTTCAACTAAACAATGGTTTTTAATGTAACATTCACCTATTTTGCTTTTCCTATTAACTTTAAACATTCATATTTAATGGGAGAAGAAGCGTTTACTTTATTAATAAAAATGTAACTGTTTGATAGGAAGTTAATCGATTTTGTTTGAGGATTAACTTATTTTGTTGAAAAATAAATGTTTTACTAAAATTTAATAGTTTTGTTGTAACTTCATTCTTCGATTGAACTTTTTCTTATTCAAAAAAGGAATCTGTTTTTCTACATGTGCATTGAAAAATTTTACAGTGAAAATTTAAATGCATCATTTTTCATTAAAAAGTGATTCTTTAAAATGTAATTTGAATCTTTGTTTGAAAATTTGTATTTTACGGGAAAATTATTTGTCTTGGTTGAACCTCGATATTTTCGTATAGAACGAATTCGTTTAAAGGGCATGTAACATTATGTCACGTGACCAATTATTACATTTTATCATATTCGGCGGCTTTATAATTAGAAAACTAAATATCTTCTGCGAAAATTTAAAAAAATAGTTTTAAATATATATAAGAGGACGTCTGTCTGGCCCATTCAGGTCTCTATTTTTTTCAAATAATCCAATTTTGCTAATTCTATTCTAGCTATGGCTCTAAAGCCCTGTCCTCAGTTACATCCCAAATTCAAAAAATATTGAATTTGCACTATTTAAACGTGACAGAATTTTTCAAATCCACTTTTTTAGGGTAGAATTTCAGCTTTTCTGATTGAAAATGCAACCATCTGGTTGAAAAAGCATTTTTACAGTAGAAAACTAATCATCTTGTTCAAAAATTCAATTTCGCATTTTAAAATCCAATTCTTTGTTCATATTTTGTTAAAAAGTGATTCTTTTCGATTGAAAAATTATCTATTTTAGTTGATTATTGAATTACTTTGTTGGAAATACGTCTTTTTGGATTAATTTTTTTAATGATATTTTTCAACAAATCCTTTTTTTTTAAGTTATTATTTTCAACCGAAAATTCAAATATTAATTTCTTTCGGTTGGAAAGTGAAATTGTATGGTTAACATTTGAATCTCTTGTTCAAAATTTCTAGCTTTTTGGAAAAAATTGATTATCTTGGTTAAACATCTATGCTAACGGGTTGAAAATACAAGTTTTTTCATAGCAAATTCGTCTTTCTGGCTCAAAAGCTTCAAATTTTAGATCAGATATCGTCCTTTTCATTCAAAATTCATCTTTTTTTCTAGCTATTTCATAAAAACAGTTTGAAAATTAATCTTCTCCTGCAGAAAACTGATCATCCGGGTAGACAATTCAACTTTTGCAATAAAAGAATGAATCCTTTGGTTTAAAATCGAATCATTTCTTTGAAAGTTATCTTTTTGATTGAGGAAAAATCTGCTGTAGTTCAATATTGAAATACTTTATTGAAAGGTTGTATTTTTTAGATCGAATTGAATTATTTTTCATTTAAAATCAAAATCTCCCTTGGTAGGGAGATATTTTTTTTCCAAAATTCATTATTCAAATTGATATCTAACTTATCTGATTGTTGTTGAAAATGTAGTTATTTCTCAGAAAACAATTAGTTTTTCGTTGAGAATTAAAGTTCTTATCTGAAAATCTGAATAAATCATGTATGGTTGAAGAGTAATATTTTCAGTTTGAATCTTCTGTTCAGAATTTATAGGTTTTGGGAGGAAGTTAATTATCTTGGTTGAGTATTCATATTTTCGGGTTAAAAATACAACTGTTTCATAGAAAATACGTCTTTCTGGTTTTCAAAATGTTCTATTTCAGATGAAATTTGATCTTTTGTTTGAAAATTCATCTCTTTTGGTAGGAATTCAACTTTTTGGGTTGTACTCATAAGCTAAACTATTTTGAGAAAAATTCGTCTTTCCCAGTAGGAAACTATTCATCTTTGTGAGAAATTTCAACTTTAACAGTTAAAAATTAAATTTTTTTATTTTGAATCTAATCATTATTTTGATAAAAAGTCATCCTGATTGATAGAAAAATAATCTGTTGTAGTTGACCACTGGATTTCTCTGTTGAGAATTCGCCTTTTTGGATTAAATTAAATTATATTTCATTTGGAATTAAAATCTTCTTTGGTGGAAAAACTATTTTTCCATCAAGATTCATTTCCCGAATTCACATTCGATCATTACCATTGTGGTAGAAATACAAATATTTCTCAGAAAATTCGTTTTTTTTTGGTTCGGAAATGAATGTTTTCACTGAGAACTTAAATAGTTCATTTATGGTATAAATGTTTTTTTCAGTTGAAATTTGAATCTTTTGTTAAGAATTCACGTTTTTTGGGGAGAACTTAATTGTTTCGTTCAAACATTTATGTTTTCAGGTATAGGAAATTAACCCTTTCGATAGAAAATTCGTGTTTCTGGTTTATCAGTTTCATATTTTGGATTAAATTTCGTCTTTTATTCGAAAATTTATCTCCTTTCGTGGGGATATCAACTTTTTGGGTTGTACTTGTAAGTTTACCTATTTTGTGAGAAATTTGTCTTTCCCAGTAGGAAGCTATTCATCTTTCTTGGAGTTTAAACTTTAATAAATAAAAGTTAAATTTTTTGCTTTTAAATCTAATCATTTCGATGAAAAGTCATCTCATTGATAGAAAAATAATCTTTTGTAGTTCACCATTGAACTGCTCTGTTGGAAATTCGTCTTTTTTGATTACATTACATTACACTCCATTTGAAATAAAAATATTTTTTGGTAGGAAAACTATTTTTTTTTAAGATTTATTTTTCGAGTTTATATTCATTCATCATCATTGTGGTTGAAATAAAATTTTTTTCAAAAGTTCCTTTCTTTTTGATTTAGATATGAATGTTTTAACTGGAAACCTAAATAGTTTTTTATGGTAGAGAAGTGTTGTTTTTTTATTTGAAATTTGAATCTTTTGTTAATAATTCATGGTTTTTGGGGAGAACTTAATTATTCCGGTTAAACATTTATATTTTCAGTTATTGAAAAAAAAACTTTATGTTATAGCTAACTTGAGCTATGGTTCAAGTTTTGTGACCCTTCAAAACCTCAAACTCGAGAAATTAATTATTGAAAATAACATGTGTTACGAATAAATTTATGACACAAATCATTCACTATCTTTTATACAGTTTCTAAATTGAAGCACTGATGGGTTTCTTATTCCTTTTCTACGTATCTCAGGATTTTTTATAATTTTCTCATTTTTAACTATCTTCATTATCTACAAAAACTGCATTTTCCCATAAGATCACATGTTATTTTCAATAAATAAATTCTCGAGTATGAGGTTCTGAAGAGTCACGAAACTTGAACCATAGTTTAAGTAAACTATAACACGCTTTCTGTCAAAATTATAAGTAATTCTCGTTTTTATTAGTCCTATCCACCATACTCCTTAAAAATTTTATATTTTGGATGAAATTTTGTTTATTTTTTATAAAATTTATCTCGTTTGGCAGGAATATCAACTTTTGGGTTTGTGCTCGTAAGTTTCACTATTTTGTGAAGAATTTCTCATGGGAAATTCGCCTCCCTGACTTGCGAAATTGATATTTTGGATGAAGTGTCGTCTTTTTGTTTACAAATTGATCATTTGTAATACAACTTTTATATTTTTTGGTTGGAAATGACACTATTTGTATCGTTCATCGTATAGGGTGAAGGAGCACGTTCTTTGTCAAAACTGTTTTTTCTCGAAGAAACTATTATTTCACCATATCAAGTGGGTTCCAACCAGAGGCGGATCCGGAAAAATATTTTAAGGGGGGGGGGGTCAAAATGAGTGAGAAGAGTACACATTATGCACATCTTCACCGCGCTAACCTGCAATGTTTAGTGTCAAACATATATACTCTAAATAATGTATACAGTGAACTACTTGATTCAGAATATACAGAGAATATGAATAATAGACGATCAGAACGAAAATATCATATTATTCGACATTATAATTTACTGAAACTTACATGATGTAGTATAACAGAGGTGTTCAACGCGTGAGCAACGGTGTAAATAACTGTCACTCGTCAATCCCCTCTATTACCACCTTGAATGTGTTCATGCGGTGAGCTCGATGTGGAAAGGGGAAACGAGAAGAGAATTCTCGAAGGAGCGCTTGGAGAAGGGGAAGAAAGGAAAGCGCGAAAGCCTTGCGTTGGACACCCCTGTAGTAAAATGAATGTTATTTTGAAAAAATCAGTTTTGACAGTAAATGTGTTTCTTTCACTGTACACGATAAAAAGTGCATCAGAAATACTGTATTTTCAATAGAAAAATTTCTGCCTCTTCTACCTAATATTTCAAAGTGCAAAAAAAAATCGTGAATTGATTTTCATGCATAAATCAAAATGCATCTTGAAACTGTAACTTACTTTTGCTAGTTCACATTTTGGTCGTATTAGAATTATAGATGGCATTATACGATTCTACGGTTCCCACTATCCCTGGTCCAAGCTTGGACCGGAAAACGGTTTCCGGGTCCATTGGACCAGAACGTCAGTCCATTGGACCAGAATCCCAGGTTTGATAATCGCTTGGACCAGAATTCGGTCCAAGGAATTTAGAGTGTACATAACAATGTTAATACATGATTTTGTAGAAGTTATCAAGAATTTCAGATGACGTACTGGAAATATGGTCCTGAAGGAAGCATTAGGGTTTGCGGAACACGCAATAATTTAGAACAGAAAAGCACATTTTCCAGTTTCCGTTTTTAACGGGTCAGCGTCGAGGATATTCGATCCTAGCACTACACCCACCAGCATAACATTTACCCGGTTCGCTTGATAAAAGTGTGTTCCGCCTTCTTTTTTATTTTCCCATTAAGTATTCACATTTCACATATCATTAGCAGAGGACACTCCGTTCAGGAATGGGAGGAGTGAAACGGGTTTCACATCAACGTCCTATATTTTTCGCATAAATAATACACGTGAACATCAAAAGCCGGAAAAGCTAAAGGTTCCTCTCTGGAAGATTTAGTCATTCTATTTTAGGGATATTTTTAGTTCTTCTCTTATCTGTTATAAGCAGATGGAGAACATGGGAAAAATAATTTTGGAAAATACTGATGTATTTTGATGAAATCGGAAGTTTTTTCTCTCATCTAAACAAGTGGCAGAAGAAGGAGACTTGAAAAGAACAAATTAATTTTAATCGAATAACCGCTGATTCCAAACAGAATATGCAAAGAAAAAAAATATTTTTTCGTAGTTATGAGTCTTCATTTATCTTCGATACATCCTGTTCGAATCCAAATAATTTGTTTTCCATAAAATAATAGTACTATCCCGGAAAGAAAGTTTGCTGGCGCACCAAAAATATTTTGTCTATGCTCGGTCCAAAAAATTTTTTCTTCGAATTCTTATGCAAAACGCCTGGAAATTTGTTTGAATCCACAAAAAAATCAACGCTTTTTTTTTTTTTGAAAAGAAAATAATATTTAGAGGTGTCGCAAGTACCATGAAGTTTGAAACGTATTTCCCATAAGAAAAAAAGACGTTTTTGTAATTTTCATTCAGAATTCTCAATATAAGGTTAATCGAGTTCGAAATTCACCATTTCTCTTCACAAATAGTCCCAGAATGCGAATCAATTATAACTTTCCAAATATCATCCCCATAAGTCTGTTTTATAGAATCCTAAAAACCCCATAATTGAAAAAATAGGATTTTCGAGTTTTTGACGCTGACTGTAATTTTTTTCACGGTTTTTTTACCGCAGATTGTTTCAAATACATGAAATACTACTTTATACCGATAATTAGATGTTTATTCAAATTTTTCAAACAATTTATGATTGTTTTTAGAAACTTTCTCTCAGGAGAGGGTTAGAATGTCAAGGTTGTTTCTGAACTTTTCAACTCAATTTTCAGCGTTTCAGTAAAAGCGAGGCAATAATAAAATATAGTTAACAGAAATAATTGTTTGAACAATTTTGCTTTGATTATAACAATATTCTTGTAGAATAATGCTACAAAGTTGCGGGTTTTTCTGAAATTTTAAACTTTTTATCCTTTTTTCATTTGGAGTAAGTAATTATTTTATTTTATTTGGACAAAATAATTGTTTAAACAAATCATGAATGTTCATAGCTTTTTTCTTCTAGATTGATACTATATAGTTGCGGTTTTTTCCTGAAATTTTCGAATTCTTATCACTTTCCAATTAGATTCAAGTAATGATAAATTCATGTTAAAAAAATAATTGTTTGAAACACTTTAATAATATTGCTAATAATATTTTCTTTGCTTTATGATAGAAACTTGCGGTTTTTCTAAAATTTTTAACTTTTTGCCCACTTTTAACTCTTAGTGAGTTGTTATTTGATTTAATTTAACAAAAATAATTGTGTGAAATTTTTTTTTTGTTTATGGCTATCTTCTCTTAGATTAGTGCTAAGAAGTTGCGGGTTTTTCTAAACTCTTAAGTTTTTTGTCCTTTCTTCACTTAGTGAGGTAATAATTATAGAGAGTTAACAAACATGCTTATTTAAACACTTTATCATTGTTTATAACCATTTTCTCTTAGATAAGTGCTAGAAAGTTGTAGTTTTTTATGAAATGTTTAACTTTGCAGTGAATGGAATTTGAATGAAATTCGATTACATTGAATTAGATTTAATTGATTCAATTGTTTGTCAAAATAGATTGTTTTTTGTCTAGAAATAAAATTTTTTTTTTAAATATCAACCATTATATTTTCAATTAAAAATGTATATTTTTAGGTCGAAAATTCAACTTTTTGGTTGAAAGTTGAACTACTTTCCTAAAAATTCAATTTTTCCGTTAAAGATCCATAATTTTAGTAGAAAATTCGAAATCCAAACTTCAATAAATGAATTCAGCTTTTTTGTTCTGATTAATTTTTTTTAACATTGGGAAAGAACAAAAATGATTAACTTAAGACAATACAATACTATTTGAAATTTGATTTTCTCTCATTTTTATTCATTATTTGTTCCCAACTTCAAAGGTAAAGCAAAGTTAAACATTTCAGATTAAAACCGCAAGTTTCTGTCATTGAGCAAAGAAAATTTTATTAGCAATGATAATAAATTTTTTAAACAATTATTTTTTTAACATGGATTTATTATTACTTAAATCTAATTGGAAAGTGATAAAAATTCGAAAAGTTCAGGAAAAAACCGCAACTATGTTTAGACAACTATTTTTTCTAAATTAAATAAAATAATTACTTACTCCAAATGGAAAGTGGACAAAAAGTTTAAAATTTCAAAAAACTTCGCAACTTTGTAGCATTATTCTCAGAGAATATTGTTAGAATCAAAAACAAATTGTTCAAACAATTATTTTTGTTAACTTTATTTGATTATTACCTTGCTTCAACTGAAACGTTGGAAATAAGTTGAAAAATTCAGAAAAAACCTTGACTTTCTAACCCTTTCCTGAGAGAAAGTTTCAAAAAACAATAACAAATTGTTTAAAGAATATAGGTAAACATATAATTATCAGTACAAAGTAGTATTTCATGTACTTTAAACAATCTGCGCTAAAAAACCGCAAAAAATCATAATTAGCGCCAAAAACTCGAAAAACCCATTTTTTCAGTTATGGTGGTTTTTTGGGGGACCCTATAAAACAGACTATTGGGGTGGTATTTGAAAAGTTATATTTTATTCGCATTTTATGACAGTAGCGTAGATACCTTT
>WSXT02080752.1:0-12018 GCA_011762715.2 Neuroterus valhalla
TACAAGCGCGTTGAAATTTCGTGCAAATAAAGGACGAACTTCGGTGCTACTTTCGCTAGACAGTTCTCTCCGTGTATACAATTCTGAATTTTTTAATCTATACTATCCATGGAGTTGATGCATTTAAAGATGGTATCTGACGAAAGTATTGAAATGTTTTCTCGGGCAATTATAATTTACGTTCAAATTTCAAAATTAAAAACTGCTTCACCTTTTGCCTAGGCCTGGATACGTCGATAAGTAAGAGCCCCGATAAGTGTTTGCACTCTTGGCTTGCAACTAAATTCTCATTGTCCTTACACATGGAACCTGTCAATTTTATTCCGAGTTTTGAGCTGTTCCACGATGTCAGTCCCAAAAATTTTGTTAACTACCGTCTAGTAGAGAGTCTAAAAATATTAAAACACGCCCAGGAATGTTTCTACGATGTCGGTGTTGTGCGCAAAAAAAATAAAATAGCGACCAGTCTCGCTGTTTGCAAAAAAGCCTCGCTGACATTGTCATTCTGAAAGATTAATATTTACGATAAAAATATCCATTTTCTCAACCCAAGGATGAGTCATTTGGAATTTTATCGATCTCAAGATCCTGCAAGACCTTAGATATTCGACAAGTTTCCTCTCTTTTCTTCAAAATGCCACAAAAGAAAATATATACGGAAGTCAGTGCCGTACCTATAAGCAAGAAATTTCAAAGTCAAAATTGTCCAACGCCCTTAAAAATTCATATTTTTAGTGGGAAATTGCACCATTTAGTTAAAGACTCTTTTTTGTGGGGGGAGGGGGTAGGAAACTTATCTTCTGGGCTGCAAATTCAGATTATTTATGGATAAATCTTCTATCTAAATGACATTTCAAATAAAGATGATAATAATTTGTTTCAAGTGCACTTGAGTGGATTTATATGCAGAAAGTATCGATTTCTGCTTTATGGGGTTGACATTCTCATTTTCTTATGGGTTCGACAAAATCCGATATGAAAGACAATACGGAAGCTGTTAACGGTACTCTTTGGTTTTGACTTTCTCGATAAAGGGCTCTGCATTGTTTTTCAGAACAAAAATAACTAGCAGGTTTAACGTTTCACAGCCACGCTTGGTTTGGTTTCGAATCGGTTTTACAAGAACTTTATTGAATTCCCGAAGTACTCGATTAACTTCCATTTTCCCGTGTCAGTATCAAAAATATCTGAAATATTGACTGGAATAACGTCTCGAGAATTAACTTAATTGATAGAAGTTCATCTTTTTTTAGTGAAGAATTCAACTTTTAGGCTGGAAGTATGAATTTTTGCAGAAAATTTATCTTTCTGATTTGTTTTAACATTTTTTTCGTGGGAAATTCGACATTTTTTGTTGGAAATTCATTTTTTATTTTTTCTTGAAAATTTCATGCATTTGGTTTAAAATTTGTCTTTCGTAGAAAATCATTCTTCATGGTTGGAAATTCATCTTTTTTGGTTCAAAATTAATTTTTTTTATAGAAAATTGATATTCTTCTGGGTTAAATATCTTACAATTTTGCTGAAAATTTGTCTTTCTCGATTGAAAATTAACTTTTTCATTGAGAGGTCATATTTCTAGTAGAACAATGTAACTATTTGGTTCTGTTGAAGATTTATTTGTCTTTGGGTTGAAAAGAATTTTTTTTTTTCGTTAAAAAATTTATCTTTCTATTGGAAGATTCAACTATTTCTGTGGAATTCATGTATTTTTCTGGAGGAATTTTTTTTTTTGCCGATAAATAATCTTTATACCTGATAAATTTTATTTTCTGGGAAATTAATTGGGAATTGATATTTTGGTTGAAAATTTCGACATTTATATTGGAAATGCGGTTTCTGTGTTGGAAATGAACTTTTTTGTGTAAACTTTATATTTTTTTAGTTTAGTAAAATAAATTTTTCTATGAATAATTCAATATTTTAGTGGAGAATTTAACTATCTGGTTGAATTTTTTTCAGTTAATCAACATTTTCGTTCAAGAGTCTCCCTTTTCTTGAAAATTCAACTGCTTTGTGAGGAATCTGTCTTTGGGTTGAAAATTAATTTTTTTAATGGGAATATGGTGTTTCTGGTGAAAGGTTCTACCATTCAAATACATTCTTGTGTTTTCCTAAAAATTCCTTTTTTTGCAAATAAATAATCTTCATACTTGATACTTTTTTTTATGGTAACTTCAACTGTTTGGAGGAAAATTGATCTTTTTTGGTAGAAAATTCATCTTTTTGGTTTGAAATTCAACAATTGAAAATTCAATTGTTTTCCCCGAAAACTTCTCTTTTTGGCTTAAAAATTCGACAATTTTGCTCAAATATTTTTTATTTCCCAGCTGTACAATTTTTCCTGTAAAATTCAACTCTTTGACTGGAGATTTACTTTTTTGGTAGAAGATTATATTTTTTGGGTTTATTTTACTGTTATTAATTTCAACTATCATCTGTTTTCTTTTCTTCTTGATATCAATATTTACATTACCCGTTGAAAATTTCTTTTTATTGTTGATGATTTATTTTTTCGTCCAGAAATGTTCTTCTTGGCCAGTAATTCAATTACCGTGTGAAAAGTACAACAATTTTGGTAAAAAGACACTTTTTACTGAATTGAAGATTTTTTAGATCATTATCATTCTCCCTAGTTGAAAATTCAACAATTTTTGTGAAGTCATTCTTCGTGGTTGAAGATTCAACTTTTCGGGTTGAAAATAGACTTTTTTGTCAAAGTTTATATTTATAGTAGAAAATTCAATTATTTTCTCGAAAATGCATCTTCTATAGAAGGAAATTAATCCTTCTGGTTGGAAGTTGGAAGTTTATCGCCTTGGATTGAAATTAACGTCTCTTTTCCGTTTATCTTGTATAAAATCATTTTTGTTGGTTGAAAAATCATCTTTTTGATTGAGGATACAACAATCTTGTTGAAAAGTCATCTTTTTTGGATAAAGATTTTCCTCTCTGTGTTGGGAATTATTTTCGTTGAAACATTTATATTTTTAGTGGAAAATTCAACTAATAAGTTAAAAGATGGTATTTTTGGTAGAACATTATCTTTCTTGTTCGGAAATTCATATTTCTGGTTAAAAACTTTATTTTTCCGTTAAGAATTTGTCTTTCAACGTTGAACATTAATGTTTTTTCTAAATTCATATTTTTAGTGACAAATTCAACTATTTGGTTGAAATTTGTCTGTTTTGGTAGAAAACTAATCTTCTTGGTTAAAGATTTATCCAGAGGTTTAAAACTCAGAATTGTTTTTAAGAGTCATCCTTTTTGGTTTCAAATAAAGAGATTTTGTTGTTAATCCATCCATTTGGTTGAAAATTCAACAAATCTCATAAAAAGTCATCTTCATTTGTTGGAAAATAATAATCTTGATTGGAAATTCTACTTTTGCAGTTGAGAATTAGATTTTTTTGGTTTGGAATTATATTATTTTGCTGAAAAATTATCCTTTTTAAATGAAAATTAATCTTGTTTGATCAAAAATTAGACTTCTCATTTTGAAATTCGTCTTTACTGATTGAATCCACTCATTTGCTTTTTAAAATTAAGATCTGTATTGGTTGTAATATTATTTTCTGTATTGCTCATCGAGTGTTCATATTCTTTGGTGATAAGTGTAACTGCTCATCTGAAAGTAGAACTGCTTTGTTGAAAAATAATTTTTTCATCAGAGTTGTCTGAGATCAGTGTTAGATTTTCAGTTTTTAACAATTTAAAGTTAATTCAGCGTTCCACACATTTCGAGGATTCAAAATTTTTCAACAATAATTTAGGTTTTCCGATTTCGTTAAAGTTCATTGAATCAGAAGTTCGCATTTCCCAGAAAATCATTAGAATATAGAGGTTCGTAACTTATAAATATTGATTGAAACGAGCAAGAACCAATATATTTGAAACCAATCATTTTTATTCAAGAATAAAAATTGTGGATCAGTTTAAGGTTGTGTTAACATTTTCACCGATAATCGTATTTTTTTCAACAAAAATTATCAGATTATGAAGACGATTTAAAATTCTTAACAATTTCCGGTTATTGCATATCAGTGGTTTTTGACAAAAATCGCTGCTTTTACCGACAAAGAGTTAGAGGATATCGTAAAATATCAATTCTTTCAACAGTTTCAGGTTATATTTGTGCATTCTATCTGGAAATTAGTTTTTGGGCAAACAATTATTAGATTTGAAACCAATTATTTTGAAAGTTTATCATATATTCATAAATTCTTATTTTTTCATTTGATACATTTCATCAATTTATATATTCAATTTATGTGTTCAATTAATATATTCAATTTTCGCATATACTTTGTTAAAAATAATTCTTTTTCGTTAAGATTTGACCATGTTGTCAATATTTTGTCTGTTTTAAATAAACCAAACTGGTTGGAAATTTTTTGAATTGAAAATATAACCAATCCATATTTTGTTGTAAAATTATATTCTACATATAGAAATAAAACCATATGGTCAAAAATGCATGCCATTTGTTGAATATTTTTCTCCTGGTACCAAATTGAAATCCTTGGATGAAAATTAATCTTTGAAGCTTAAAACTTCGTCTATTTTATTCAAATTTTAATTATTTTGTTGGAACTCAAATTATTTTTATTGAGTCATCTTTTTTGATCAAGAATTGAAATTTGGTTTTAAAAACTGGTCTTTTGATTGGAAATTAATCTTCTTGGTTAAAAATTCAACCACTGGATCAAAAATTCATCTTTTCTTTTATTACATTGTTTTCTTCGAAATAAAACTATTTTTGTAGTCGCATTTTTTTATTCACATTCAGATTTTTCAGGGTTTCCAGATATTTGTGGCTCCATTAATAAATAATTATTTTTTTCAGGTCGGATTCAGGGAGTAATTATCATTCAGGCCACAGGAGGAATGAGAGTATGTATGCCATGACTGGTCTCTATGCAGACAGTACTGGCGGTGGTGCTGGTGAAAAAACAGATCTCACACTGACTCACGATACTGTCATAAGATGTCACAGTAGAAATCCTAGCTCTGGCATTATGGACCATAGGTGAGTAATCGTAGGAAGCAAAAAAAAAAATCACAAGAAACAAAGATACATTGTTCTTCCCAAGGAAACTTCACTAGGAAGTTCATCAAAGAATGTGAATTCCTCAAGATTTAGAATGCGTTCTCTCACTGAACACTTTCGTTGTGAATCATGAAGAAAAAACTTCATGTCGCTTAATTGTTAAGCAGTCCTTGATGTTTCTAGGGGGGAAAATTTTTCTTCGAAAAAGAATCGATCAGTAGTGGGAAGACTGGGTTCGACTCCCAGCGCAAATAAAGTCAATATAGTAACTTTTTTGTATGAAAAGATTCTTTTAGTCACTTGACTTCCAATCTATCAAAACAGAGAACCGAAGGGCTAGCTACTATCAAATTCAGGTCTATACCCATTTCTGCATTTTAATTAATCATTCAAATTCGTCCTGAATTATTTTGTATTCAATGAAATCCAATCTTTTTGGATTTTAAATTCTTATTTAATTTCCCTTGGAGACTTTCAAATTAAGCATGGATTATAATGAATTCCATTAGATTTTTGTTTATAATTATATTCATTTACATTTATCTGAATTCGTTTGAATCGTTTTGGATTGATCAATCTAGAAATGATTAATAGGATTATATTCGATAAAATTGAAAAGAAATCGAAAAATTTGGCTCGATATATTTCAATTAGAAGGTGGCGACTTGATTGGGAAAGACCGGGAACTTTATTCATCAGGAAAAAACCAGGAAATGCCCGGGAATTTAATTAAAAAGCCGGGAATTTACTTTATTTTGAATAAAGAAAGTACTTCAAGCAGTCTTTGGAGAAGGAGTAGTATTCTGAAGGAGAAATATTTCTGAATTATGATAGAAAACTTGTTCACATTGTTCATTGCAAATTAATCCTTTTTAAGTTAAGAATCAATTACTTGTTTTGAATTCAAACTTGTTTGTTGAAAATCAAATTTTCTTGTTAGAGTTGCATTATTTCGATTCAAAATTCACCTCTGGTTGAAATTGTAACTACTTTGTCTAAAACAATTCATCTTTTTTTGGTGAAAGTTCAAGTATTTAGTTGAACATCGATTTTTGATTTTGAAAATTAAACTTTTTCTTCGAGAATTTATGTATTTCGTGGAAAGTTTGCCTTCCTTATAGGAACTCAATCTTTATGGTTAAAAATTCATCCTTCTTCTCAAAATACACCGATTTACAGTTGCATTTTATTCTTCATCATTTTGTGTAAAAATGTAATAATTTGTTTGAAAGTTATTAATTGGTTCTTCAAACTAAAAATGATACTGTTCCATTGGAAATTCGTTTTTTTTTTTTTTGTTATCGTGAATTGTTTTTCTATCAATTGTAAGTTTGAGTGTGAAAAAATGATATTATGTTGTTGAAAATTTAAGTGTTCCTTTCAAAATTGATGTATTTTGTAATGTTTGATCTGTTGTGTTATTATCAATTTATCCTAAATTCTTCTGAATCGTTCGGGAATATGTTGAATTTTTTCGTCCCTCCGAAATTCTATTTAACTCATTCAATTCAGTACTGAACTTAATAGATTTTTCGTTTCAGATCTTTTTTAATTCACCCTGAAGTGTAATAAACTTGCCTCGAATTATTAAGCATTAAATAAAATTCTGTTGAAATTCCTGGAACTCCTCCGAATCCACTGAAATCCAATCTTCTTGGGTTTATTTTTTTTAATTCCCTTTGGAGAATTTTGAATTAATCTTGAATTCTTTTGAATTTTATCAGATCATTATTCTGTAATTATGTTTACTCCTGTTTTTCGGAATTCACTGGAATTTTTTGGATTGATTTGATACCTGCTTTTTTCGTAAGTGTCTGAAATTCCTGGAATTTCAAACATCTTGAATTGGTTTGGATTTCATCGAATTCTCTTCAATTCTTGTTAATCCACTCCAAGTTTGCTGGAGTCAATGGAATATTTCTCATTTATTTCAGTTCATTCGGAAATTACACTGAATTCGTATCAATTTACCCTAAATTCTTCTGAATTGTTTGGGAATATGTTGAATTTTTTCGTCCGTCTGAAATTCTATTTAACTCATTTAATTCAGTACTGAATTTAATAGATTTTTCGTTTCAAATCTCTTCTAATTCACCCTGAAATGTTTCAAAAGTGTCTTGAATTCTTAAGCATTTCATGAAATTCCTTTGCATCTCCTTAAACTCTTTCCAATTAACGGATTCTATTTACTCCCATTTATCTACATATAAATAGAATTCATTTTTTTTAAAGATTCATCATTTTGATTAAAAACACAACGATATTATTGAAAAATACATTTTTTAATGAAAATTCCTATTTTGGCATTGAAAATTCAACGATTTGGAAGAAATGAAACAATTCGGTTAAAAATGATCTTTTTGTTAGAAATTCATGTTTTTTGACAAAAATTCAACGATCCAGTGAAAATTGAACTTTTTATTTCATTTTCAGCCTTGATTCCAAGATTCACCTTTTCAGAGGAAAAACCTTTCTGTAGAAAATTTGTTGTTTATTTGTTTAAATATTCCATTTTTCATTCAAAATTGATCCTATATAAGTCGAAGATTCCACTATTCAATAGCAAATTCCTCTTTTTCTAAGGTACAATATTTAGGTATTCTACTATTTCCTTGAAATTCTTTCGTTTTTTTTTTTTTTTTTTTTTTTTGTTGAACAAAAAATTTCATGCATTCAAAATTGAACGATTCTATTCTTGCATGAGTTTTCGCTTGAACATTCAACTGTTTTGTTAAAAATGTTGTTTTCTTCTGGCATAAAATCAATTTTTTCTATGAAAATTAGACTATCCCAATATCAGCTGAAAATTTGGTTGAAAAATAATATGTTTTGTTGGAAATTTTTAGTTTTTGTTAGAAAATTATTCTTTTCGATTGAATATTCAATTCCTTTGCTTAAATTTGAATAACTTTGATGGAATTTTAAAATTTAAGATTTGAATATCCATCGTTCGGGTCAAAAAATGAACCATTTCATTAGACTGTTTTTTCTTTGTTTGTTAGAGAAAAAATTTTTTCTGTCATTTTTACCATTCAATTTTTAATCTCAAATTGATTGTTTTTGGTTTCAAGCTGAAGTATTTGTTCGAAAATTAATTTGTTTTCAAATCAGTGTTTTTGGGTTGAAAATTCTACTCTTTTATGAATAAATTGGTATTTATTTACTCGATAATTTAACTTTTTTTTTAACTTCATCTCTTTGCGTTAAAATTCTATTCTGTTCCTACGAAAATAAAAAATGTAGTTAATTATGCTATTATTTACATAGAAAATTTTACTATTTGGTTGAAAAAAATTTTTTGTGGTAATATTTTATATTTTGGGTTTAGAATTCCAACTTTTTCGTATGAAATTCGCCTTTCCGGTGTGGGAATTCAACAATTTGGTTGGAATTTATTCCCCTCTCGAGTACCCACAGGTTGAAAATTCAACTTTTTGTAATGAAAATTGTATGTCGGATTTGAAAACTCATCGTTTCTAATCGAATTTTCTCTTGTTCGTTTAAAAATGTCCATTTTTCAGAATAAAACTATTCTAATATTAGTTGAAAATTGATCGTTTTTATTTTAAAAATCTACGATGTAGGTAAAAATTGATTCATTTTGTTGGAAATTCGTATTTTTTAGTTAAAATGATTTTGTTATATATATTATTGAATAATTAACTGGTTCCTGTTGAAAGTCCACCGATTTGGTTGAAAATTCACTCTCTTGTTGCAAATCAATCATTTTTATAGAAAATTCTACTACTCAGTTGAAAATAAACTTTGCTGTTAATAGTTCATGTTTCCGCTTTGAGAATTCAGCTGTTTTGTGAGAAATTCGATATTTTGGGTTGATGTTTCCAACATTTATGTATGAAATTCAACTGTTCAGCTTCAAAACAACATTTTGGTTGAAAATTCTTATTTTCGAATTTAGAATTCTACTGTTTCATAGAAAATCTTCTCTGGTCGAAAATGCAATTATTTGGTCACAGAAATTAATCTGCCTTGTTTGATCATTTCACTATTATGATGCAAATTCGTCTTTTTATTCAAATTTAACTATTTTTTATTCAAAATGAGAATCCGTCTTCGGTTAAGTAAGTCAACTTTTTTTTTCAAGAATGAATCTTCTTGGATTGAACATCTATTAGTCGATTTGAAAACTCAACTCCTTCGTTAAAAATTCATCCATTTTGATAAAAAACTGATATAAAATATTAAATTCGTTAAAATAAAAAAAAAATGCTAAAAACCACATTTTCTCCCTCGATCAAATAGACTTTCAAACAGAAATTGCAGCGACGGCGGCAAATTCTATGACTCAGATGTAGAAACTTCTGCATTTTAAAATTTCCCATGCCTCAATTGAAAAATCTGTTAAACCGATAATTTCTTTGTTTTTAGAACGTCATGGGAATTGCTAACTTCTAAGACAACGTGATCTCATTAAGCTGATTAGCCGTTCTATGATCGCAATGGAAATTGCTCCGTCCGCAATACTTTCTCTTATTTTTAAGTTGCTTCCTCGATTTTATTTTCTTTCAACGAACCAAGGCTCGCAACTAACTAATGCGAATGTGAAATATTCGAAAAAATTGTTCGACACGTGATTAATTGTGCCATGGCCACTACCTATGAGATAACTTTCTATACAGTCAGAATTCATTCTCTGCAGTTCTAGTATTCTGCATTTTGTTATGTTAAAATTCAATATGATATCAATTTTTTTGCTTCGAATTCCGTAATATCAATATATTCTTAATATTCCGAATTTCTGAAACTAAAAAGAGAAAAAAGAATCCAACGACAAAGTAAAAAAAGAAATGGATAGAAAAAGAGAAGAAAAGGAAGGAGGCAACCTCTAAATCCCCTTTCTACTCTTCTTATTTTTATTGTTGTCACATTACATTAAAAAATACTTATTTCTTGTGATATCTTAGTGCGGAACTTTTCTTTTTATTGTAATTATAAAATAATAGAAATAAGAAAAGATGAGAAAGAAATAGATGGAGGGATTTGGAGGTTGCCTTCTTTTTTTCCTCTTTTTCTAATTTTTTTTTTTTTTTATTTTATTTTTTTTTAATTTGAAGATATCTGTAAAAATTCTTGAATTCACGAAATTTGAACTGTTTTTGAAAATATTGAAGGAATTCGAAAGAATTTGTATGAATTAAGGGTATATTAATCAGAATTTCGGCGGATGTCAATCAAAACTCCAAGTTGCATTCAAAAAAATCAAGTGACCTTAGAACAATGCAAAGATATTCTTATAAATTCATTGAACATATTAAATATGGAGTGGATTTTCAGGAATTCCAAGAGATTCAGAATAATTTTATAAAGTTCAGGATAAATAATTGATGATTCTATCGGAATTACAACCCTTTCTTCTATTTTTCTTTCGTCTCTTTTCATTTTTATTATTGTCAAATTGCAATAAAATATACTTTTTTCTTGTGATTTTCCAGTGTGGAAGATTTTTTTATTGTGATTCAAAAATAATAGAAATAAGAAAAGATGAAAAAAAAATAGGTGGAGGGATTCGGGGGTTGCCTCCTTCTTTTTTCTCGTCATTTTCTAATTTTTATGTTTTTTTTTTTTAATTCGAAGACACACATTTGAAGGCAGTCACCCGAATTAGGTCTTGCATATTAGGGTTTTTCATGAAAATCCCAGAGGTTTAAAAATTCAAAAATATCTGTGAAATTTCTTGAATTCATGGAATTTGAACTGTTTTTGAAAATATTGAAGGAATTCAAGGGAATTTGTATGAATGTACAAACTTTCTCAATTTCAATCAAAACTCCAACTTACATTGAAGAAAAATCAAGTGACCTTGAAACAATACAAAGATATTTTTATAAATTCATTTAACTTATTAAATATAGAGTCATTCTCAGGAATTCAAAGAGATTCAGAATAATTTTAAAAAAATTAAGATAAATAATTGATGATTCTACCGGAATTCCAACCCTTTCTTCTCTTTTCCTTTCGTCTCTTCATTTTTATTGTTTTCAAATTGCAATAAAAAATACTTATTTCTTGTAATTTTCCAGTGTGAAACATTTTTTTTATTGTAATTCAAAGATAATAGAAATAAGAAAAGATGAGAAAAATAGATGGAGGTTTCCGGGGGTTGCCATATTCCTTTTCTTTCCTCTTTTCCTCTTTTTTCAATTTTCATGTTTTTTTTTTATTCGAAGACACACATTAATGAGAATCTTGTCGGATATCAGTATGAATTTAGAAAATTTTTTAGAAATTTAAGAAGAATTTAGGGTTAATTCAGAATGTTTTGAGTAGACACAACAAATTTTCTCAATTTCAATCAAAACTCCAACTTAAATTGAAAAAAAAATCAAGTGGCCTTAGAACAATACAATATTTTTATAAATTCATTTAAATTATTCAATATAGAGTGTATTTTCAGGAATTCCATGAGATCCAGAATAATTTCAAAAAGTTCAGGATAAATAGTTGATAATTCTACCGGAATTCCAAATAAGTTGGGGGAAAAATCCAATGATATTAGTTAAAATAGAGCGAATCCCAAAGGGTTCTATGAAATTCATAAGAATTCTAGATTAATATCAAAGAATTCAGAGTGAATTTGGAATATTTCATGGGAAAGAAACAAATGTTCATAATTTTATTTAGGCATTGAAGTGAATTTTTCAAAAATACCTGGAATAATTCGAAAATATTTTGGAAAAATTTATTGGATTCATCAAATATGGTGTAAATGTGCAAAAACTTGAGTGAATTCAGAAGAATTCAAAAGAATTGGAGACAAATTTAATCTCGAATTTGATAGCATTCTGGCGGAATCCCGAATTAGTTGCAAAAAAACGAAATACATATTCCATTGTTATTAGTAAGAATGCGAATTACAAAGAGCTCGATGAAATTCGTACGAATTCTGGGTCAATATGAAAAAATTCAGAGTGAGTTTAGAATATTTCAAGTAAATTGAACACATATTC
>WSXT02080763.1:0-12017 GCA_011762715.2 Neuroterus valhalla
CGGGGCGACACGCAGCAACTTTTTTGGGGGGGGGGGGGGTGACTGAAAAATTTCTTGACACCAGTTCGTCGTTAAAAAATATAAATTTGATGTTCCAATTTCTCAGAAATTTCGGGGCCACTGCTTGAATGCATTGTTAAATGCGTCCGTACCTGACGATATTTACCGAGAAAGCCTTGTGTCGAAACATTAGCAAAAGTGTCAAACATGAAGGAAAAAATGCCATCGACATATTAACTTCTGACCATATCAAGTCTGTGGTTTTATACTTTGTGAGAAATATAGGTTTTTCCGTTGTTAACTTGCTCTTACAGATCAAACATGTTCTCCTCTTTATATTTAATGAAACTGTTATACATACTTTATAACCTATTATTTAAAACCTATATTTATATTTGCAGGTACGCGTGATGGAGGAACGGTTATTAAAAGGTGAATATTGTTCAAGCACTTGCCGAACCGGTCCTTTACCACATTTATTACCGTCTACTTCAGCCTTTCAGAGCGATAAAATCGAGGATATTCACTGCGCTTGTATATCAAGATTAGAAACTCAAGTAGAGGAACAGGTGCGTTACTATTTTGTGAATTTAAATTCCGGTTTTCCTTGTAAATTGACGTAGTTCAAAAGTAAAAGTAAATAAAGTCTGTTTCTCATAAACAGTTACATGAGGAGGAAACCAAGTCATTTTTGCAAAGAACAACTATTCTGAATTATTGTTATTGAAATTATTGATGGTTGGGCGACCTTAATCTGAATTGTCTAAATTAAAGTTAGCCCTGTTCCAGTGACTGGGAGATGTGTAGATACAAATAACGTAAAGGTTTTTTTTTGTATTTTGACCCCCCATCCCCCTCTCGTAAGGTTTTTTCTATAGTAAGTATAAATAACTTATTATAGGCAAGATAATAATGTACAAGAAGTGCCCGACATGACCTTTATTCAATTAATTGAATTGGATAATGTTACATATTCCATAATAAGATTAATCAATGTCTACTGGAGTTTAGGAATAAAAAAAATAGAATAAAATGGATAAGTGTATTCGACATGTTATGTTCATGTATGTATTCTATGTATGCAATAATAATCAAACATTTTTGCATACAAAAGTAACTGTCAATACTAATATTTCTTTCGTTTAAGAAATACAAAGTTTAATTCAATAAATTAAATAACGTTCATTTTGAGCCCTTCTTACATTTAAGTTGACAAAAAATACAGTTAATTCAAGTTTTCATTCCTCATTTGTAGACTCAACTTTGCAATCAGGCTATATATAATTTGACTCGATTCGACTAGAATTTTCATGACGATATTGGTCACATGTACATCAAAATACATCGTCGAGGAATGGTGTAACCAACTAATAAGGAATGTTCTTCCTAATATACTTGAAATGAAATCAAATATAATTAGGAGGTAGATTTTTCTGAGTCCAGTTTGGGAAACTATAAATGGGTGTTTTCTTTTAATTCTAGAAATTGGGTCGAAAATAACTCGAAGGTAGATTTTGCCGAGATGGCGTATAGCCAACTATGAACGGGTGGTTTTTTGAAATACTGGAAATGGGGTGAAGTATAGTTGAGAGGTAGATTTCGCCGACTTCAGATTTAATCTGCTATAAACAGATCATTTTTTTAAATACAATTTCATCTAGTGAAATCTATGAAAGATGTTTTATGAGAATTATTCAATAATGGCTACTGTAAATAGGATAGGGGTATGTTTGCACTTTTCTTTAAATATTTCTTTTTGTACAGTCACCCGACCCAACCCCTACCCCTATACCCAGGGTTTAGGGAAAGGGAATAGGGATATGTTTCCACTAATTTCTATCCTGTTTCAAATAGTATCCTTCTAATAAAAATGCCTACCCCTAGGATGCTTCTTTCTACCCCTCAGATTGGAATGATCCTACTCTAACTGTGGTAGGAATGTATATTCACTTTCGACTAAGTTGTTTTTACATTCTCATCATAATGAGAAGGTATTTGTTTTATGTGAAAATCGACTTTCGCGGAATTGATGGAATCTCCACGTTTTGAGACCTCCTGATTCCGAAAAGGTAGTTTTTACGTTGGTGTTTATCTGCTTGTTGTCGTTGTCGTCGTCGTCGTTGGAGTCTGTATACTCCATAACTTTTGAAAGACCAATCCGATTGGATTGCCCTTTGTCACACATTTTGAGGGATCACAAAGACAGGTCAAGTTTGTTAGCCAGCTATTTCGGATGAAAAATCAAAGAGGGGGAGCATTTTGAAAAATGTTTTGGACTTTTTCCAAGACTCAAAAATTGTAAGTACAATTTCTTGTAGCACGTAAAGAGTAAACAATTTATCCTCATCATTTTTTGCTATGAAAAAAATCGTCGAAGAATCGGAAATTCCAATTTTGATCGCACAACTGGATTAGCACTCACAGACAGAGGTTTAGGGATGAAACCGAAGGAAAAGAAACTCACGTCAAGGCGTGAACAATCGTACCGAAAGCTGTGTGGCACGAGGGAGAGGTAGATTAAACGACGTCTTTAGGATATCAAGTCGCCTTCTAGAGCATTCAATATTCAGACCTTACCGGGGTCTCTGCAAGGATGGATTCCAAACTTCTCTAGCTCCTCGTGGGATAAAAAATGGAGTCTAGTTTTCTAGAAAAGAGTTGGTGCAGGGAGTTGTTTAGTGGAATGCTGGATGTGATTACGAGACTCGATCCATTGGACAGGTGAAAAAACTCATAGTCAGGCACAGCGAGACCAGCACCAAAGTTGAAGCTGCACTCGGATGCAAGTGCCTTTACCTGTAGCTACTAGCCCTTCTAAAGAGAAGAAGCCTGAACACAGGACTCAGAAGGAGATGGTTCAGAAGCGAGCCTGATCCGAGATAATCCCAATCAGACTGACTAAGGATGCTACATGCTAGCTACGTTGGAGTCCTGAAAGGCTCTTCATCTAAGGTAATTCCCATACAGATTAATCAGTGACTCTTGTTGGAGCCTGCTTGTTAGACGAGTGTGTCATCAAGATAAACAAGAAGCGATGACTTCCACATTGATCATGATTCAAGAAGGTATGGTCACGCCACGCGCATCCGAAGAAAGTCAGTCAATCAAATGGTCCTCAAGAATTCGTACAACGACCCAACATTTCAAAAGGACGTTAGCGACCAGTTTGAACCTAATTCAATGCTCTCTTTGCAAATTGCAGAAATAATTCTAAAACTGTCTGATAATTAATCATCTCAAGCTGGAATGGACATAGAAAACACGTATTTTATATTCATATTACGTAAGAAAGTGTAAAGAAATGTGATATTAAAAATATTTAGTGAATTTCCTGAATTTCATGAGGAAAGATATCGTAAATTTTTGCAGAAAAATAAGTTTTAAACCTAGTGCAAGTAATAATTATATTATTTTGATAATTATGGATCAGTGATATGCGTGAATAGTTTAGGAGACCCTAATGACAGAATTTATGTTGAGAATTTGATTTTTACTATTTTACACGGGGTTTTCCCGATATATATCACAAATGACGGACCCATTTGACATTATGTACAGCCTGGGTTTTCACGCCAACATCCATGGACTGGGCTTAAGCCAAATGCATGATAGGGGGGTGGGGGCTACAGTCCGTGGTGGAATCCAAACCACCAGAACTTTGGTAGGAGTAAATAGAAAAGATTCAACAGCTTAAAGATCGCTTATCGGCCTGAGGCATCGAGGCTCTTTGTTCAACTTTTTTCTCGGCTTGAACCTAGTTTTCTCATGATCAGCCACGGACCGAGTCAAGCATCTAATAAGTCAAAGATGTTAGGAATGATCCTTGACGGTTTTGTACTTACGCAGCAGAGGGGGATATTGGAGGTATCATGAATCAACTGTAGATGCTTTTTAAGAGGTAACAACTATTACTCTTCCGGGTTTCAGTTGCCTACTTCTTGATGGTACAAGCATTCCCTCATAATGCGACAGGTGTTCAATATGACCGCTTTTTGAGCCACTGCCAGTACCTTACTGACTCCTAGATGTTTGAGATGTTTAGCGCATCTTCCGTGCACATTGCCCGAAGCTCATGTTACAATCTGGGTTACAAAAGGATAAATGTATATAGGTTTCACGTTCATCTATATTGTCTTTGCTTCATGTCTCAGCTCTATATACTTATAAAACTGGATAGAATAGGTTGCCTACAAATTCCGGTTAAGTGAACAAGCAAAGTCGATGATATAGACTTTTCCAACTTTTTTTTGGCGTGTCACGATTTCAAGTCGATCGGCTCAAGTATAATAATCCGTCTGATTGGTAGCATCCCAGTATACGATGTAATCTTCATTTTCCAAACCAGAAACTGGAATGTATCTGTAGGAAGGCATCCATTCTGTTGAGAGTCCTTGGTTAAGGGTAAGTTATTGATGTCTTATCCCCGCTTCATTATTAGGTCTGTCTGAAACGTTTAATAATTTGCCCAAAAGGTTCGTTGCCATCTCCAGACAATCGGTACCTGTCAACCACGTCTTGATGTAATACGTGCTTGCATTTTGGGTGCACGCAGTGGATAACTTTCCGTCTCCACATTGTTTGCTTTCGATGAGGACAAGTTTCTAGGGCTTGTAATCGAGATCTGTTCTACAGATGGTGTTTTTAAGCGCAACATCTAGCTTCCTGTTGAAATCGTCTCTCAAATGTATAACTTGTGATATCCACAGTTGCTCGATATCTACAATAACTCTATACATTAATGTAGAACTACCTTTTCAATCGACGAATCAGTGTGGTGCACTCGATGCCTAATCATTTTAACGCGGATGGTCTTGGCTATTCTATGAAGATCGGTGTTTGACCATCTGATAAGCTCAAAAGAGTATGTAAGAATAGACATCATATAAAAGTGGCCATTTGGTCGTGGGAGCTAAGGCATGCGCTTTGGACCCACGCTGGCTGGTTGTGGGTTCAATTCCCGCCTTGCACTCTGGAAGAGCTTCGGCGGCCCACGCGGTGAACACTTGCCTAGCAAGGGAGTGTTTATCTCCGGAAAGTCGTTGTGCCAGTACCTCTTGAGAAAAAGGTTGCAGGTCTCCCTAACTTACTACTAAGGTAGTGGTAGGGTGTGTGAAGGAATGGTGGAGAGGTTCGAGAAGAATGTAAACCCTCAGGGGACACATTGAATCAGTCAATCAACTATAGACATCATACAGGTATTAACGGCCCTGGTTTCGTTAGACGAGTTGAGAGAACTCTTCAGAACTAATCTGAGTCTCGTGGTAAAGGCACTCATCAGTCTTTTCTTATGTTTTGTATGCTTTGTGTGTTTGTTCAATGATCTTTTGAAAATAGTTCACCAATGCAAGATTCACACTAGTTAGGTCCTTGTACCAGAAATCGTGCACCATGTCTCTACCTGGAGCTTTTCAGTTCCTTGGTCTTTTCAAAACTGCTAGAACGTCTGATTTTGTGATGTGAAAAAATCCCATTGCGGGGTTTAACTTGCACTCTCTTTTTTTTCAAACCACGAAAGGTATAATTTTCTCCTGACGGTTTTGCATCAAACATATGACCAGTAGCTAGCCATGTCTTTTAATTAAAGAACTTCGTTGTACACATGCATTTTTTCATCCTTACTCAATTTAGGATAGAACCTTCTTCCATCCGCCTGGGAGGTTCGATTTTGCTGCCTTCTTGAACTACTCACATTGTATTAAGGCAGTATAGCATCAAGAATATCAATTCTCTGCCGTTAGGAGTCTGTAATCTTATCCAATAATGCTATTGTCAATGCTCTGATGTTTTGAGGGTAGGTGAAATTAGATACATGATGTACCAGCTTCCGGGATCTATTTTCTTTTTTCTATTGGGTCAATCGACAAAATTTTCTCCTAACTTTGCTGACATTCATGTCTTACCTATTTTTCTATGGTGTATCTCCTTCTCTTCTTGAGGCTGAGACTGCATTTGTTGGCCCAGTTCCACGACCAACTTTGTAGAGACTGCCACACCTGCACAATATATCAAAGTTTGCACATGTACCGTAGCTGATGCTGCATTTAAATGCGAAGGAAAAACCTTTATGTTGATGTGCCCCATAAGTGCATGCACATTTCACGTAATGCACACCTCTGGTATAGGATTCGTCCGTGTTGGTTCTATGTATCTGGAATTTAGTAGAGCTTGAACCAAGTTCCCTTCAAGATGTTGCAGTTTTTCTGGAAATTCGCTGTTCACACCAACGGGTGCGTTAATGTTCGAATGTCATTTTAATATACCTGATACTTGTTTTCCCTAATTCGTACCATCTATACCCTCTACTTCAATCAGCTCGCCGATGGCCACTCCTTACAGGGGTGGATGCTTTATGATGGCAGCTATTCGAATCTCGACAGCAATTTTCTATCAGATATTGAGCGTTTTTGGTCTGCTGGATTCGGTTCCTCTATTTTTGTAACGAGATGCACGTAGTCAAATTTGGAGAGACGATGATCTTCTCTGATAACACTTTGCCCCTTATCCTCTTCCAAGAAATAGAGGCGCATAACATACATTCTCATATGTCATGTCAATTTAAATCGCCTTCCTAGTTGATGAATCTCTGCTACTATCTCTGGATTAATCAGGCCATCTGATTATAGAGGATGTAGGGTATTCTCATTATAAGTAACATTATTTTCTTATTTCAGAAAGAGGAGACAGAGAGACGAGCAAGAGACAGAGACAGTGACAGAGAGAGGGGGGAGGGAGAGAGTGAGGGATAGAGGAGGGTCCTGGGGTTCCTCATAGAGGCACATATTATATACATCAATATACAGTGACAGAATATACCCTATAACGTTGCTACCTTACATACTAAGTAACGAGGCTGCAAACTACAATAATCTTCAAACTTCATAAGGGCCAAATATAAGTATTTTCTAAATGATTCGCGATGTTGTAAATCTAATTACACTTAATAGTATGTATATCTCAATTACACTCGTTGAATTTGTGCGAATTATTCCTCCTCCATCTCAAATAGATATGCGAAAATTCTAATCTTAAACAAAGAATCAGACTCAATCGCAACAACGGAATATAGAAAACAATTTCAGAGCGTTTTTGCCGTTACAATAAAAGACCTTTGATATGAAACCATCCTGCTCTGTAGAACCCGGAATCGTTCAAGGATTCTAACCTTCTTATCAGTTGCAGTCACCCTTTCAATAAGTCGATCATACAAATACTCTGGGCGGTGCGATTTTTAAATACCATGAGTAATAACGCTTATAAATATTTTCTCCTGCTAGCAACGTTCAACCACCCGAGCCGTTTGCGATATGGTGTTATATGTCCATCCCACTTTGCATTATACATAAATCGTACGCATGAGTTTAACAGCTTGGTAAGTTTTCGATTTAGCTCGTCAGTAAGATCATTGTAAACTGCGCAACAATGGTCAAAGTCAGATATTATGAGGAAGGAGACCAACTAAGCTCTCAAATCAGTAGACATAGAATGTTTGTTGAATCGCAGCTGTTTCAAGGTAGCATAAACACGTCTACAGATGATACTGACTTCTTCATCCCGAGCTTGAGTAGAAGTAATGAATATTCCCAAGTTTATAGCATTTTCGACGAAAGGAATGAAAGCATCCAATATCTTAACCAGGGGTAGAGGGTTCATGTCTAGGCTGTTGATATAGTTAGAACTCCCGAATATTAGGGCTTTGGTCTTACCGGGTTTAATCTTGAGCTTCTTGGTTTCTGATCATTCACATATCGCCCTCACATCTCGATTAATAGGATCAATAGTCTCGCTGATTTTGTCTGGACTACACTGGATGTTTATCTGGATATCATCTACAAAAAGCATATAAAGTGAGTACCTAATAGCAGTTCCAGTATCATTGGTGAAGAGTATGAAAAGCAAAGGCTCAAGCAAAGAACCCTGTGAAACGCTAGTTCTAATATTACCCTACTCTGATCCATGACCGCTTAATCCAATGACTGATTGTTGATGGCCAAAAAAGATAATATGATGACAACTACTTCAGTACTGAAAGGGGTCGTCCATAAATTCATTTTGTCGAACAGCTGTAATTCGTATCGGACGAATTTTCGTCGTCATGTCAGATAAACCACATAACTTTTGATGGCATTGCAGTCTATTTATGGCCGCAATGTAGAGGCCACATTCATTGCACATTTTTCTTTTCATTCCATTCTTCACCGAAGGACACATCATGTCATATGGAATTGTTTTGTAAAGAGGAAAAACTTCTTTCGAAATCGTCTTTCCCAATGTTTGTGTCAAAAATAAATTCTGATATTTTCCTTTACCTTCAGAAATCTGTAAGACACGTTGACCCTGAGCTACTGGTAAAGGAGGTGGGAAAAATAGATTCGGCAAAACTTTCAAAAGTGAACTAGGTATCGGCGAACAACAGTTTTTGTCTATGCATTTGACAGTTTGCGTAAAATATTGTCTTGGTCTGACATGAGCATCTTCCCATTTTTCTGTTTTTTTTGACAAGATCTGATTCACAAATTTCAGGATTATCTGGGGTAATGTACTTACCCACAACCGGATGGTTATCAATAATTGTGTTCGACCAAATTTCAGCTAAAGCTTGACCAGCGAATTCGAAATTTTGTTCTTCCTTATCTTCATCAATAGTTTTTCCATTTTTATCTAAATGAGCGCCAAATTTTTCGTGAGGGAGGATTACCCCAGATAATTCTCTACTCAGAGAGGCCATCCTAAGTCCAACGCGATTGAAAGAACTTCGACCCGGAGCGTTGAAAGCAATGTACAGAGCATCTAAATTATTTTCAATGAAGTGATGAATCCCTGAGAGAATAACCTTCTTAAACCGAGGATTATATTCAGGCCTCCCGTCGACGTTGAGAATCACAACTGGTTTCGCATTTCCAAATGAATCTTTAGGGATCATACAGCTATATAGGTTAGTCCTGATTAAGAAACGGCATCTGGCGTTCCAAAACCGTTCTCTTTGATGACAATACCTGAATAAACTGAGGGTATCAGTTTATGGGCACTAGCCACGACCCAATCGTGGTCTGGGAGTCTGACTCGATACTCCATTATCATCAAAAGCGGACTTTTTTTTGAGCCGCTGAAATAAAAAATGAATAAAAAATTACTTAGGCATGAAATTTGAAGCAGAAAATTGCACGTCAGTAATTTTTACTAGAATACCCAGTGAAGTTGTTTACACACTCTGAGCTCGAAATGTTTCCATTTTTGAGCTACTGTGAGCTAACAAAAAATAACAATTTCGAACTCACAGCGAGACCCCAGGTTAACTGGGGGCTCGCTGTAAATCTTATTCCAAAACCAATTTTTTTGGGATTCTCAGATACACTAAAATTTTCAGACAAAAACGAACATTGTAATTGTAAGATGTTAAGTCATGATTGTATAAAATTATTTTTCAGCAATTTCCAAGCGTTCGTAACACCTCTGAATAATTCTCTGACAATGGAAATAAAATCTTAAAATTCAGATTAACATTTCTGTTACTTGTGATACCTAGGGGGACCCCAGCTTTATCATCTTGACTGATGTAAGCTTCTTCATCAGGCCCTAATGTACTAGCTAGTTCTTCCAGGTTGCGCATTGTTGCAGCTGCAAACTGTGCGTCAAGATAATGTTCATCTGAATCATTCTGTGGTTTAGCTAATTTTACGGGGACAGTCACAACATGCTTTATTCCTTCGATTGAATTTTCACGATGAGGAATCACTCCCAAATAAGTCTCACTTCTGCCTATATTGAAGCCAAGTTCCGTTCGGAGAACCTCAGTCAATTCGCTCAGTGTTCGGACACAGTTGAACGTTTCGGTTCGGCGTCTATTATCAGCTGCTGATCCATGAGTACAGATGTTCAGAATGGCCTTGAATAATTCTGTCTGATCTACCTCAACTCTTGATCGACCAGGTCTTGAGTTTTGAGTTTTTTGCTTATATCAGGCGATCCTAAGCATTTTTGTTCTAAATTTATTCTTTTATTTGCACGAAACTTTTTGTTTCTTTCTGAAGTATCTTGTTTAACTTTCAAAGACTTTCCTTTCACTTGTAACGTCTTTCCTTTTTCTTTCAAAATCTCTTGTTTATCCTGTGACAGTAGATCAGCTTTCTTCCTCACATTTAAAAGTTGGGTTTCATTGCGCAAAACGTTGATTTCTTTTTGCAACTTGTCTTGGGCTGGCGTTTCGAACTTTTGTCATCGCGTTCCACTTCCTGTAAAAATGTTCAACAAGTCATTAAAAAAAAGATTATAGGTTCGATTGTGGACATGGTAGTTATACAAAATCAGTTATTATATTCATTTTTTTATTTTTTATTTATAATACAGATAAAATACTAAAATTTGTTGAGCAAAAAATTATTTATACAAATTATCCAACCATTTTCATTAGCTAATACTTTTTAATGTTCCAATTTTTCTAATATCTATATTCATAATAATGATATTTCATTAATGGCCCGGTCGTTTCTCAATTTTAAAATTTTCAAAAGACTGTTGTTTATATACGTTTCTGTTTGTGACTGTTGTTTAATTGTTTTGTGTTATGTTTACTATTTTATTTATCTTATTCTTTTATTTCCAATTCTTCTAAATCTTTTTTATACGGGTATAATTTTAGCTTATTAACTATTTTTACTAATTTAAATTTTATTTGCTCTTGAACATCAAGGTTTTTTAAAAATTATTTTTAGAGTTGAAATTCACCAATTAACTTTTATGTAATGTATGTATTAATATTATATGTATAATTACGTTTTGTAATTTACAAAATTCTACAACAAACGTTATTTGTAAATGTGTTTGACTATTATCTAATAACTAAAAATAGAATTTTTTTTAATTAAAAAATATACGCACATTTGAAGAAGACGGAACGTAATTTATTGGTTCATTGTCCTTGCCATAGGTCGAACTGTCGTTGGTCGAAGATGAACCACATGCATTATTTCCAGAGGAGTTTGTCACTTGCCCCAAGTTTTTAGTTTTTGTGGATGCTTCATGTGTGGAAAATCATGTCGAAAATTCCTGTGCAATATGAGCTATAAATAAACACGAAAAACCAACCTTGCTCCAGTAAGAAAAGAATGTACTTTTTTTCTTCAATATTTTGCTAGTCAGTTCTGCTATTTTCGACTGAAATTTTGCCGGAAAATCATCTTCGTTTTTGATCGAATTCCAAAACTTAATTGCTTTTTTTTGTGAATCAGCTGCTGATTTTTCGGGAAAAGCCTTTTTAAAAGCAGAAGCCAAGTCTTAGAAAGCTTTATTTTTATCCATTATTTGGTTGGGGTTGCCAAGTGGCCGGTTTTTGGGGTGCAAAGCCGGTGGCCGGTCAATAACCAGGAAATAAGTCGAAAAGCCGGGTTTCTGGAGTTGAAAGCAGTTTTACACAAATAACTTCGAACTTTTGTCAGTTTTTACAAAAAATCCCTGTTTCTTAACAGTTTTACCAACAGCGGCTCTTACAGAGTCAAATAAGCCTTTATTTCGCGGACAAACTGCAGTTGGTGACACTGGAGCGCTAGTCAAATACTCCTAAAATTGTGAAAAAATTTTGGTTGGTACTTCTTTTGATTGACAGCGATCTTCCTAACCAGTATAGATTTTTTTTTTAAACAGCGAGAGGCCGGTTTTCCGACTTTTCAGACTTGGCAACCCTATATTTGGTTCTTTTCATTGGGTGTAATTGAAACAGACTTTATAACCTCTTCATTTGTGCACAAGAGAGAGTTCACTTCGCATTTTAAGTCTGAATACGAAACAACAAGAAATAACTCAACGAACTTGAATCAATATATTATATTTATGTAAACATGCATGCACAGCTGCTTGTTTGGCGCAAAATTCAAAACACTTGAGTCACTAGTTCCATTTCTTCGAGTTGATAGTATACTTTTCTTAAAATTGAGCGTCACGTGACGCAGTGGTCGACCCCCGACCCCCCTTCATTACAAAAAATGACGAAAACCTCGATCCCCCCCCCCCCCCCCCCCCCCCCC
>WSXT02080774.1:0-12017 GCA_011762715.2 Neuroterus valhalla
GCTGAGCATCACATCGAAACAGGACACAGCATTTCATTTGAAAAAGCAACCGTCATCGCAAAAACGAACAATATTCTCCCAAGAAGGCGTAGAGAAGCAATCGAAATCTTGAAACACCCTAATAATATGAATAGAGACAATGGATATAATACTAACCCAATTTGGCTTTCCGTTCCCCCGGTTTAACTGATTGACCAATCAGATTCCACTAATCCCCACACTGGAATCCTCGACCAATCACAGGTATCGTTGTGAACATATATAAAAACACCACACCTAAAAAGCCTCAGTTTTAGGCCAGTCCTGAATATGCGAACTGTAACGTTTGCGAAACGTCGACAAATTTTTTGTAGTTTGTACACGATCGAAACCCGAAATACCTTATTCCATCAATTCTCTTCTCGTTTCCCCTTTCCACATCCGCTCAACGCATGAACGCATTCAAGGCAGTAAGTTAGGGGATTGACGAGTGATAGTTATTTACACCGTTGCTCACGCGTTGGACACTTCTGTTCTAGATGATTCAGAAACATTCTAAGTTACTGCAGTATATCCTTGGCTTACGCGATTTCATGATTCCTATTTCTATGGTTTTGTGGAACATTGTTCTGGCAAGCAAAGGGTCTTGAGTTCAAATACCAGCAAAGTTATTTGACGTTCTTCTGTTCACATGGGATCGTTTCTAATCGATGATAATCTCTTCCTGTTTACAGGCATCGGCGAAATGCTGTGATAAAATCCGTGATGAGGTGGAAAAACAGGCAAATTTAGCCCGTGATGAGTTTGTGGAATGTGTTGAAAAATGCGCTAAACTCAAATTCGACTGCAAGAAAATGATAAAAAAATCCGATGATGGTTTTCCACAACTTCAAATTCCAGATACCGACGAAAATAAGAAGACTAAGAATCAAGATAGAGGAATCAACGGAAACAAAAAGAGTCAAAATCAAGAATCCGACGCAAAGGAAGAATAATGGATGTATGTAAAGTACAGTCGTCATTGTATTTGATTCAATAAATAATATGCACAATCAAAATTCTTTATTCACTAAAATTTTGCTCCCAATGTAGTGCTGCTCGAAAATTTTCCGTACAGTATTTGACTCATTTGTCAAGGTCAGGATTTTATTGGAACAACCAGACTAGTATGTTTTAGACAGGGCATTTCAAGGCACCCTTTAGATTTTCCATTCTTTTTGACTAGGAAAATCATATGCTCCTGGTTGTGCTCTGATATTGTATTCTGAACAGGCTTGAGTTGGGCCCTGATCAGGATTTAAGAGTGATGCAAGAAATTTTTAGTTTATAGTCAGCATAGTATTTTCCTTAACCATCATGTTTGCAATTTCTACTAGAAGTCTATACCAAAATATACAGTCGTTTTTAATTTTGGCATTCGTCCTTCTCTATTGGAAATTGTTTTATTCTATTAAAATTCTTTTAGAATTCCTTTGAAAATTCATCGTCTTCGTTGAAAAAAAAAATTTGTTGAAATACGATTATGTTTGGGTGCAAAACTGAACTATGTATGGTAGAGAATTCAAGAACTAATTTCAAAAAGGGCTTGTTTGTGAAAACTTATATTTGATTGTTGAAGATACTACTGATCGATAACAAATTTGTCCTCCTTATTTTGAAATTCTTATTTTTTGAAAAAAATTTCATTCCTTATCAGTTGAGAAATCAATAATTCATTTCGTTGTAGAGTCAGCATTTTCCGGTGAAATTTTGATTGTTTTGTAGGTTATTGATGTTTTTGGTTCTATAATGTTATAGGTCTGTGGATTTGTGATTGATATTTTCGGATGAAGTAAAACTTCTCCTTATCCTGGCCAGAAAATCTATCCGGCTGTAAATTCAAAAACTAAGTTTATAATTGGTCATATTTATAATGGGTTCATAACTATCTAATCAAGACATAAATTCATTATATTAGTACAAAATTATTCACTCATTCCGAAATTTATCTGTTTGTCAAAACTCCTTTTCTGTCTTGGCCAAAAATCAGTTTCTTTGACTGGATATTCAATTATTTCAACCGAAATTAGGAGTCAATCTTCTAGAGATAATAATTACACTGTTTGGTTGGAAAGGTATATGGATTTGTGGTGAATATAGAGTATATCCGTGACGAGATCTAAAGAAAGACCCCTAAGCGGCCGAGCGTAATTTTAGAGGAGATGCAGGAGAAGTGGCGACAACCCGATAAGACCCTTCCGATTATTTTGTCTCTTTCCATCGCACATGCTTGTAGAGGTCTATTGTGTGTGTCAGTTCGATCGGTTTGGTCGTCTTCGGCCGGGCATATTTCCTTTCCCCTCTCCCCTCTCAACCTACATGATGAAGACGAGCGTTCACGATCGCTGGAATGGCTCACAGTCACGGCATTTGCGCATGCGGACGTGTCGAGGGAGAAGTCTTGAGTGCTCCCCGAACGACAATGTTCCAACGCTTGTACTGAATAAATTATTAAAAATGGCTTTTTTTTAACTTCACTACCTCAAAGAGCAAGTGCGAATCTACGTAAAACATTAAAAATCAGAGAATCGATTTTTGGCCGCTTAGGGATCTTTCTTCAGATCGCGTCACAATTCTGTTGGTCAGGCTATTTTGTTTATCAACTGAGTTTGAATAACCTCCTGCCGAATTCGCATTAAAAAAGAATTCAATCAAGGCTCTGAAAACACAGCCCGACAAAAAACGTAGGTCGTTCGACAGATGAGAATAATTACGCTCCCCGGATTTTGTGTCGCTGTATCAGAATCCAAAGTCAGAATCCCGATGTCATTCTCAGGTTATTTTCCAATCGCAGGAAGCATCATTTTTTCCTGTTTCTGCATTAAATTTATTAGAGAGGCCTCTGTAAAGACTCCCTTCCTCAATGAATATAGTAAAGTAGACGGAAGACGACAAGTTGTATGGGCTTCAACCGCTGAATGATCATTCTCTGTCAGAATCGACGAAAAAGCTTGTATTGTTCGAAACAATGTTTTCTATCAATCGTATCCAGAACTGGATGAGCTGCGGTGCATTATCTCATCCTTCAGTGCCAAGTTTACGCTGATAAGAGCCCTTCAACACTGTCACGAGCTAGAGTGACAAGCGATTGTCTATGCAAATCTAGCAGTATCGTCCGTTACCAGAAGGTCGGCCGCTTATCGTACGGACCAACCGCAGAACGTTGGCCCAGCTTGTACGTTAGGGAGACACACGAGGTGAATTTCTCCGTTGAGACCTGTTGCCCAGCAGGTTCTGGCGTGAGTTTTAACATACATGTGTAACCTTTAAAACCCGAAATCTGTTAAAGAAATAATGTTGGTCACATACCTACCCCCTTTCTCAAGTCCCGTGGAGGCGCAAAGGCACCCCTGTGACTGGTTATAGAAATAATGTTGGTCACATACCTAGCACCTTTTCCAAGTCTCGTAGGTGCGTGAATTCCTTCACGTAGGTATGCCTTTAGTGACTCCACGAGACTTGAGGAAGGAGGTAGGTATGTGACCTGCAGTATTTCTATAACCAGTCACAGGGATCCCTTCACGCCCTCAGGAGACTTTCGAAAGGGCGTAGGTGTGTGACCTACGTTATTCCTATAGCTAGTCACAAGAGTGTCCGCCCCTCCTTACGAGACTTGGCAAAGGGGTAGGTATGTGAACTGAATTTATTCTATGACCAAAATTATTTCGCTTACTGGGTACAATAGTACCTTCCTGCCTCCTTATAAGACTTGGGAAAAGGGGAGGGTATGTGACCCACATCATTGGTAATATAAGTCATAGGGTTACCTTTCAACTTTCCAGAAGACTTGAAAATCGGGACTTTATGCGACTTACGTTATATCTATGACCAGTCAAAGGGGCGCCTTCTCGTTCCACGAGACTTGAGGAATCACTCTTGTGATCAATCTTCAACACTTGCTGAATCTTTTTTCCGGATCATCTTTTGAGAGAATACCAAATTAAATGAATTCGAAATCAAATATTACAGAACTTGAATAAAATATAGAGGGGTTTGAGATGTGAAAATCACTTTTTAATGACCAACTGATAACACATTTCGAGTGCACACTGAAAAGAGCAGTTAAAACTAGTTCATCCAAAAGCACAATCGGGGCTAAGGCATGCGCTCTAGACCCACGCCGGCTGGTTGTGGGTTCGATTCCCGCTTCACACTCTGGAAGAGCTTCGGCGGCCCACGCGGTGAACACTTACTTAGCAAGGGCGTATTCATCTCCGGAAAGTCGCGGCGCCGGTACTCTAATTACTTTGGGCTGGGGTTCTTGGTGGTTCGGAACCCACCTTAAGCTGTAGGTCCCCCTAACTTACTACTAAGGTAGTGTTCGGGTGAGTGGAGGAATGGTGCAGAGGTTCCAGGAAAATGTAAACCCTCAGGGGACACATTGAATCAATCAATCAACTAATCAGTTTAAATGCAAAATCATTTTGAATTTAGAACTTCTTTCAGTTTTAACTGAAGGACTTGGTTCATACGCGATTTAACTAGTTAAATCAAGTTTTGACAAATGCTCTTGGTTATTTCGCGTTTTACCTGATTTCTGGTTTTTGCGGTAACATATGCAAGAGAATAGGACAAATAACTTAAAAAGCAAGACGAATCATCTTGATAGAAATACCATCTGAACCTAGAGCGTTTTATTGGACCTCATGGAGTTTGGCCATTAGGATTTCTTGAAAGATATTAGAGGAGAAAAGTTCAGAATCATCAACAGTTTGTACTAAGTCCCTTAGTTTACGAAATTCAGCCTGAATAATCATATTTTTAGTTCTTTTGGCTAATCTACATGTACTACCTCTTTTTTCATAAATTTTTTATGCAGGAAGTGATCCAGGGAGTAGATTCCTTCTTTGCATGCGGGGTATGGGGAGGTGCAAATTGATTGAAATCAGAAGATAAAAATAAGGTCAAATAAATCACCTCACTATTGATATCTCTTTCTGTAAAAATTCTACTTCAGTCATAAGTAGAGAGGTGCTCAGAGAATTCGGCTTCATCTACATTGGAAGGATTCCGTAGAGAGATTGGAGTTTTATTAGGGGAGGGAATAAGGGTGAACTGAAATTGGGAACTAATAGGGCCATGGTCAGAAAATAATGTTATTGAGTGTTGAGTGAATGAGTTTACCTTATCCAAGTCATCAACAATCATCAGGTCAATCCACGTGCTTGAGTGATCAATGTGATGGGTGAAACAATAGAGAACGATGAATAATCCTGCAGGGAAAGCAACTGATTTCAAATCAAGGGTGAACTTTTAGGAGGCACTGAGATTTGTGTTAAGATCACCGGTAGAAACAATATTATCATAGCTAGGTATAATGTCAGAAATATCAGACTCAAGTTCCCTGCCGTAAGAAGAATTCGGAGCTCTCATATATTCCACCTATCAAAATACTATCCAGGGGTGAAGATACATTGATAAATAACCGACGGCAGTAGCTGCGTAGTAATTCTCGACTTGGGCGGAATCCCGAATGTCAAGCATAAACGGGCGCGGTAAGCGCTCGGGTGGGTGACTGTTCGGGATTCTCGTTTAGGCATCTGATGCTATCGAATAGGTACATCTAAACTCGTCTGTCGATAAATAATCGACTGCGTTCAGAAATTTTGGTTTTCTGCAGTTTTCCTCTTCTCTGAACAAATGTTCAGGCAAATACGAGAGTTTTAAATAAAAAATTCGGCTGCAGACGGTAGCGGCTCCAGAGATTAGAAATCCTACAGGATTAAGTACGCCAGGCATTGCTTGGGGGCTTATCATAGGAGTTGGGGTTCTTGGGGATTTCGGGAAGGGATTTAAGTTGAAGGGTTCAATGTCTGATGATCTCTCGTAGGAGGGGAGAATACAGATATGTAAAAACCCGGAAACGGTATACATGGAGTGAAAAATCTATCTATCTTAGATGCATTGATAAAAAGGTACTCTGCAGTTGGGTTATCAGCCAGAGGGCTCTCTCTTACATGTACGCTTCTCAAGCTGTCGTGTATATAGATACAGACTCCATCTCCTCTTTTCTCATCTTTAACTCTACAAAAAAGTGAATAATGGTCAAGTGCTATGAGACTTAAGGGAATATTAGGCGTGAGCCAAGTTTCAGATTCAGCTATGATATAATAGAAATATGACATGAAATAATTTTTGAATATAAGGTTATGGACTGGAAGAGATTGAGCCTTAACGTGACAGATATTCAAAGTTCCCATTGAGATTGTAGTAGGGGTTAGAAAATTAAATAAACCATTTCATAAAGTTATAGCAAAAGTGGAGTGGACAAAAAACTAACAGAATCAAGAATGTCTGGAAGCACTTTGAATTCAGATAATAAGCTTTGCTGAAAAACAAGTCAAAAAGAGAAAACGGAGCCGCTGACAAACATATCAAATCACCAAGGTCGAAAAATAGTTCAAAAACACAGGTAGAACCAAATGTTTTGAAATAAAAACAAAAACTTAACCCAATGTTTCTATTGTTTAATATCAATGGATTGGATGTTTGCGAGTGATATTTTTGGTGTTCCATCCTCCTTGGACCAAAAATCCTTCCACCAGAGACCCAGAGATATTCAAATTGTTTTCTCTACAAAGATCAAGAGCTTTAGCGTAAATTTTTCTATTGAGTGGGGTTTAGGTCTGACGGAACTAAATTAACTTTTTGTCGTTTCCTGTCCATCATAGGATTGTTTGAAGTTAGCGCGTGCTTCAATGTAACTACTTTTGCATCCAAATCCTTCGTTTCCTTTTTTAAAATCACAACGTCCTCCTCCTGCACTTCCAATACTGCCTCCGAAGAGTCCATGCGCCTTTCTCGAGGATACGTTTGAGAGCCTTTCGTACTTTATTCATGGATTTTTCCTCTAAAAGACTCAATCTAGACGTATTCACTCATTTATTCATCCATTATTGGAATGTTTGAAATGCTTCAAATTGACTAGGCTCACTTCCTTAAAATCATCTATATTTGAAATATCATAATCCACTTAAACGACGATGACTTTAAATACGGAAATTAAATCTATATCGAGATTTGAACCACTTAATAACCTCTGGAAGTGAGACTCTCCCACGCACAGCGTTTCCGAGTTTTCCGAAGCCGAGTTAAAAGCTTCGTGCAAAGGATCAAAATATATTTCTCCATAACGTGTTCCTCAATTCCTTTCAGACTCCTCTGCTGTGTTTTGTGCTTTAAAAAGGATGTGTAAAACAAGTCGAATAATTTGAAAATCATACACGTCACAATTGCAGATGTCCGGAGGTAAAATCGATGTGTTCGAGGAGCCTGAGGAATCCCACATCTCTTCGGCGCGCCATAATATGTTGTATGCAGAGGGAAGTTGACTGGATTACCCAAAACAGGTTCAAAAGGTGCAAACCATCCTAGGAGACATGGAGGAGTTCTGCTATTCGAAGAAGAACATGTTCCTTATCATAAGGAGGAGACTTCGCGACACTTTTTCCAGCTTATAAAACTGAATACGAAACTGAATCCTGCTAAGGACAGTGCTGAAGACATTGCATACAACATCGAATTGGGCTGCGAAATAGAGATCTATGCGCTAAAGATAGAAGGAAAAAAGAAGAAGGTAAAAGCTAAAGGGACCCAGACGGACGAAAACGCTGGGGAATTTCACGCCTCGACTCAAGGGAAAAGGCAGAAAGAAGACACCGTGAGTTTCCTAACGCGCCAGAAAGCCAGCGCAGAAGAGAGCGAAGATTCGGGGACAATTACTTGTACCTATGGCCTCGAGCTTGATGGTGGAGGCACCACCTCTTGCAAAGGAGAAGACGAATTTGAAGAAGAGGGGCAAGAGGCAGGTTCGACCTTGAGTGGTTCTCATGAAACCGTCCGAGGGCTCGAACTGCGCCCAAGTCCTTCGAAACATTAAAAGGACAGTCGAACCGGACGCTATTGGTGTCCAGATCAAGGGAGTAATAAAGCCAAGTGATGAGGACATCCTCATCGAGGTGAGGAGTGCAGCGAAAGGCAGAACTAAGCTGTCATCTGCAATCCGGGAAGCTGTGGGTGTGGGAGGAGAGTCCACAAGCTCGTCCCTCGTGTCGAGGTCAAGTTGCTTGACCTAGACATACTCATAGAAGGTGGTGATGTCGTCTAGGCGATCAGCAAATGCTTTGGAGCAAAACTTAAAGAAGGCGATGTCAAAGTCAGCTTGCCAAAAAAGGCTTTTCGGGGAAACCTAGGGGCCTTTGTTGAGCTGGGCGAGGTGTTGGCCGCAAGGATTTAGGGCGAAGGGCACCTTAAAGTTGGGTGGGTGTCCTGTCGAGTGAGAGAAAAGGTGCATGTGACACGTTGCTACCGCTGCCATTGTTGCGACCATATGGCAGCGGGTTTCACCGGTCTCGACAGGAGGACTCGCTGCTGGAGGTACGGCAGGGAGGGACACAGGTCCGCGGAGTGCGAAAGTACTCCTCACTGTCACCTCTGTGCCACGGCAGGCGAAGGTTCCAGGTTTGACCATCTTTCGGAAACCACAAAGTGTAAGGTGTACCGAGAGGCCGACGAGCCCGTTGCGCAACACTGTCGTGCTTCTGAGGACTATGCGTACATCTTGGAGGGGGTTGATTGCAGGAGTTAAGAGAGGCAAGCAGCCGAAAAAATAGAAGGACGCCGAGGCACGGCGTAGTGGCCTTATTCCCAGGACTCTGAAGTAATACGATAAGCGGTTCCGGAGTTCTGGGTTGGCAGGAAAGGGGAGGGAGGGGGTAAGTAAGTAAGAATCTGACACTTCCCAATCTAGGAATCGCCTACACTGTAGACGATTGATGGGTTGGGTGTGTAATGCAAGATATCTCCTCCTACTACAAAAACATAAAAATAACAGTACCTAGTATTCGTGCAGTACTAGTCGGATTGAGGAATTTTGAATGAGGACTAGAGAAATGTAATCTACAGGAACCGAACACCTGTTGTAGAAATTTGTGTACTTATTTTTTTGGCACTAGAACTATCTTTCTGGGATGAGCCACACTTCAAAATGAGGAAGTATTGGTTTTTACCGTGTATTAGCCTATGTAAAAATATTTAAGAGAAGACTTCCGATGATCACTGCAAGTAACAATGGTGAAAATCCACTCTGCTTACTAATGAATTCTTTTTTCCCAGGACCTTGCGAGGCTGCCAATCTTCTTAGAAAATGGTAATGTTATGCCAGCTTGCGTTTATCATGTTTTCTCAAAGGAGTGTACCAGTCAAAATATTTAGGGCAACCGCATATACATTTCACAAGTTTTGTTATAACTATACTTAGAATGGCTTTCCTTTGACAATAAATCAGGCGACAAAGCGCGTGCAATGCGGCTATCTTTTTTCCACTAGGAGCTTACAAGCACTCAATGTTATTACAGACGTACAACTGGTATCTGGTCAGATCGAGTACTGCCTTTCATATTTTTTACAGGTACATATACGTATAAGAACCAAATGGTTGAAAGGTCTTTGTTCTGAGTGGAAAATTATCAGCTGCCGATTTGTTCCAAATCGAGAATAAGGTAACCATGAGGATTGGATGTGGCGTTCTGATAGGCCTCTTATAAGAAACGAGGATATTTTGGATATATTTGTCGAGCATGGTATTACGATTAAGCTTGGTCTCAAAAATCTTTCAAAGCAACAATATAAATCGTATTAAGTGATGAATTTTTTTGTCTGCATCCCTGATATAATAAAATTTACGAGAATAATCATACACTATGATTTTTGTGATGACTAGCCAGAGTACAAAGACTGACTTTATATGTTTAGAACTTTTTTATTATATCGTCTATGACTGCAATCTAAACTCGATTTTTATTGCTAGGAAATCAGATGGTTGAGGCAATCCTTCCCGGCCTTCGATATTTTTTTATATCTCGAATATCCCGACCCGACTGCCACTCTAAATTGTTGAAATAGAAAAGTTTGAAATATGTCGATGTGCTCTGAAAATTATTTGACGAAACAATTTGTTCCACATCCTGTTGGCCCGCGAACAATAGCGGTGAGGAATGCTGCTAGGTGGAGTACATTTTTCCTACTGATATATGGATTCTTATATATGATCATTTAGAGTTATATCTTATAATTTTCTGAAAAAAGTGTTTCTTTTATTCTCAGCAGCTTGTGAGCGCGAGGGTGTGAAAGCAGTTTAGCTTCTTCATTTTATACTTGAAACCTGTATAAGCTTTTCTTGTTTTGCGCACTGGCGAGACGTCAAAAACCCAAAGATCCTGGCTCGTATGCTGACCATTAGCTTGTTTCCAGCGCGTTTGACGCACAAAGTCTGCAGGGTGCTTGGGTATTTTCCGACACAAAATAAGCACTCAATTCCTCCATAAGAATATCCTCGCAGAGTCTGACATCCGTTGAAACCTGTCCAAGCGTCTGATACGTTCGTCGATGTGAGTGACGATATTAAAGGGTCCATAAATTTTTCGTACTTGGAAAACAATACTCTAGGTGTAGAGTTTATTAGATTTTTCCTGTGTTTCTTCACTTGTTTTTAATGTTGAGCATTTTTCGTCCAGTGCGATCTTTTCGATTTAAATCGTTTTTGCGTAATACGATGTTGTAGAAAAAAGTTACAACGGACTTTTTTATATAGTTGAGAACGGTCCGCATTCACTGGTCCGCATTCAGTTGAAGACATCTCTGCTGGGCAAACACGTTTTTCAGAGTCCGATTTGACTATCAGAATTTGCAGAGTTTTACTCGACTGTTTCACACTAGCTCCAACTGTCTGAGTCTGTGATTGAGAAATGCTTTAGGTAGAAATTTTTAGTATAACTGAACATTTAACATTTTGTGACAGTTTCTACAGACTGTACAAAGAAGAGAAGTTTTCAATGAGATAATTCGGGGAACATGGTGTCATGTGTTCAGCCAATGGAAATTTTTCAATGAAGCTTCGCTGATGCGCATTCATACTACTTCTACATGTTTTACAGACGCATTTTGAGAGCAGAGTTCTGTGTGGATTTTTTCGCACACACATAGAGACGAATCACGTCAAGTGGGCATCCCAATTTCCAGCCCAAGCAAATGTTATAAAATGATTATATCAATCGAATCTTCACACTATCAGAAACGTATAAATGTTGGACTTTCGACAAAATAATTTGTTTAACTATTTTTTTTCGTGCAACAAACATTTATGACTTTGTTTTGATAATAATTCATTGCGCTCAAACTGTTGAATATTTCTTGAAGAAAATTGGTACACATACTATTGGAAGGCAATTCTTTCAGATAAAAAATATTGCGATGGTAAATAAACAATTTTTCCATATTTTTAATAACATTTTCATAAACAATTGACATAATTATCAACTTCTCAATGCTCAAATCGTATAGATCTTTGGTGATACATGTAGAAACTATTCGAGAACGAGAATCTGAAAAAAAATTTAACAGCCCGCCATTGATTTGCTCAGAAAATGTATAATTGCAAAGCGCGGCGGAGCGCGCGGCTAGGGACCACCTCGGAGCAGCCCGGCTAACAGTGGCGACGGAATGTTCAGAAACACCTACATGTCGCAAATCTTCACCAAATCAAACAAAATTCATCCAGAAATGTTTATAATTGAATTAGACGAGACTGAAGAAGCCGAATTTTCCAAAATATTCTGTTTAAACTTTTCTAAACAAAACATGGCGTGATTATAAGATATCGAGTCATAAATCAGATAAACCTTATAGAATATAAGTACTTTGAGGCATAGCTGATTTTGAATTTGCCATAAGTTGTGCGAAATTAATTTGTTCAACAATTTCTTTAAGTAAATTGTTGCTCACTTCAATTTTTTTGCAAAATCCATTCCAAAATCTAATTTTACCGGAAAAGATATGTCCGAAACATTGAATGTTATATTTAAAATACAATTTGTTACAACCAAACGACTAAATAATTAATTTTGCATAATTTATAATAAATCCTAATAATAATACAAATGCGATCTATGTTAACTAAAGGGTTTTTTCGTGCGCTAATTTCAAGTTTGCCATTAGTTTAG
>WSXT02080785.1:0-12017 GCA_011762715.2 Neuroterus valhalla
ATTGTTAATAACAATTTCAATTTGTTCATAATATTTTTGGGATGATCTTTTTATTAAAGCTCGTTCTTTTATCTTTCGAATAAAAAAAAGGTCTCTAGCTCAAATAGAACAGGAGTTATGCATTTTTTTTAAATAGCCTTCTCTCAAATTCTCAATTTTTTAACCCTTCCCATTTCTCAAAAAATTGAAAAATAAAAAAAATATCCAAATACGTATCTTCTCTTTTTTGATAAAGAACCCGTAAAAAAAGTATTAGCTCAATCAAAAATGGTTCGGTCAAATCTCTGTTCGATTTGTAAAAGGATGTCCCATGTACGTGACGTATTATACGTTCCCATCCCTGTTGAGAGTCATATTGGCCCTCCTTCGAATCAATCGAATCATCTCCCAATAAATGAATCAAATTTCGTCTATTGAGATAAGAGTTCAAAAAAATAAAGTAAAAAAGTGTGAGAATTCCTGAGTAAATTAATGACAAATGACCATTCCACGTTTTTTCTCGCATCTCTGACAAAATGGTCCGTTCTCGAGAAGATTTATAGGTACCGACTTGATAAAAGAAGGAGAAAATCGTGAGTTGTAAATCTAGTTGGGATAACTGGATTCGTCTGCTTACGTTTATAGCGGTTTGACAATGAAGCACGTGACTGTGCGATTAATCGGAATCGATAAAGGTTGTTCACTGTTCAGTGTCGACTGTTCAGACCGGTTTGGATAGAAAAGGATCAGATCAGATCATATCGGATCAAAGTGAATTGAACTGACGAGGTCATTTCATAATTCAAGGTCAATTTCTTACTTGGATCATTTCTTTGATGCATATCTCCTCTTTGGTATTGAGCCTAAAAGCACACGTGGAAATAGATACGAGGAATTACAGTGAAGCCTCTCAATAGGGCGCCTCTCAATAAGGCGCCTTCCTCTCAAGCACGCTCGAACGCTAACCCCTCTCTCTAGCCTTAGCGTTCAGTGAAGAAGACTTGCATGCATTGCCTCTCAATAGGGCGCTCTCGGTAAAAATGATTTCCTAATGAAAAACAGCATTCGGAGTGGCTTCAACCAAGTAAAAAAGACATCTATGAGTAAACATTCGGTTTTTCATTGTTTTTCTAGATGGAATGATTTTATTTGTTGTTAAAATTATTACATGTTAGTCGGTACAATCATGATTCTAATACAAGTTAAGTAGTCCTTAAATAATTTTCAATGAATGACTATAGCTTCCATAGTTGAATGAATTATCCAATAATACTAATAATAAGATGTTTACATAAATTGTTTAAACAATTTCTAATTGTTTTGAGCAACTTTCTCTTAGAAAAGGGTTAGAAAGTCCAGGTTTTTTCTGAAATTTTCCACTTGTTTTCAACATTTCAGTTAAAGAGAGGTAATAATCAATAAAGTTAAGAAACATAATTGTTCAAACAATTTGTTATCAAATATAATAATATTCTCTTGGGATAATGCTACAAAGTTGCGATTTTTTCTGAAATTTTCAACTTTTTTCCACTTTTCACTTGAAGTAAGTAATAATTCTATTTAATTTAGCAAAGATATTTGTTTAAAGAATTTATTATAATTTCTAATAAAATTTTCTTTGCCTAATGATAGAAACTTGCGGCTTTTTCTGAAATTTTTACATTTTTGCCCACTTTTCACTTGAAGTGGGTAAATATTTAATTTCATTTAACAAAAATATTAGTTAAATGAATTATTATTGTTTATGGCTTTCTTCTCTTAGATTAGTGCTAAAAAGTCCTGTTTTTTTCTAAGCTCTTAAGCTTTCTGTCCACTTTTCATTTAGTGAAGTAATAATGTATGCGAGTTAAATAACATGCTTATTCAAACAATCTATTATTTTTCATAACCATTTCCTCTTAGATAAGTACTAGAAAGTTGTGTTTTTTTCTGATATATTAAACTTTGCACTGAATGGAATTTGAATGAAATTCAATTATATTGATTGATTTAATTGTTGGTTAAATTAGATTGTTCTTTATTTAGAATAAATTTTTTCTAAAATATCAACCATTATATTTTTCATTAAAAATTTATATTTTTAGGTCGAAAATTCAACTCTTTGGTTTGAAGTTGAACTACTTTCTTAAAAATTCAATTTTTGCGTTGAAGATCCATGATTTTAGCAGAAAATTCGAGAATAAAATTTCACTGAATGAATTCAGCTTCTTGGTTTTAATTAATTTTTTCTAGCATTGGAAAAAGGACCAGAATAATTTACATAAAACAATACAATACTATTCAAAATTTGATTCTCTTTCATGTTTATTTATTATTTGTCCACAACTAAGAAGGTAAAGCGAAGTTTCAGAGAAGATAGCTATGAACAATATTAATTTGTTTAAACAATTATTTATGTGAAAAGAAATTGAATATCAACTCACTTCAAGTAAAAAAAAAGGGAAAAAGTTTTAAAAATTCAGAAAAAAATTCAAGTTTCTATCATTAGGCAAAGAAAATATTATCAGCAATGATGATAAATTGTTTAAATAATTATTCTTTTCCATTCATTAATTATTACTCCAATCTAATTGAAAAGTGATGAAAAGTTACAAATTCCAGGAAAAAACCGCAACTGTGTAGTATTCATCTAGAAGAAGATAGCTCAAACATTTTCAATTTGTTTGAACAATTATTTTTGCTGATTTAAATAAATAACTAGTCACTTCAAGTGAAAAGTGGACAAAGAGTGGAAAATTTCAGAAAAAACCACAACTGCAGCATTATTCTAAGAGAATATTGTTATAATTATTAAGAAATTGAGAAAACAATTATTTTTGATAACTCTATTTCATTATTACGTCGCTTTAACTGAAACGTTGAAAATAAGTTGAAAAATTCAGAAAAAACCTTGACTTTCTATCCCTTTTTTAAGAGAAAGTTGCTAAAAACAAAAAGGAACTGTTTAAACAATTTAAATAAACATCTAATTATCAGTACAAAGTAGTATTCCACGTATTTGGAACAATCTGCGTTAAAAAAACTAAAAAAAAAATCTTAATTATGGGGGCTTTTTGGGACCCTATAAAATTGACTTATGGAAGTGATATTCGAAAAGAAATATTTCTCAGTCAAGGAATGAATCAATTCCTGATCTAGCGGTTGAATTTTCAATCAAAAAGATTTTTCAGTTAGACAGGAAAAAATTTGTGCCCTAATTATTACTGAAGAAGTGATTATGAAAATGTATGGTTATCAACCAAGGACAGTTGAATTTTCAACCTAATAAATGAGTTTACAAGATAAATAGGAGATTTTCTCGAAAACAGTTGAATTTTCAAAAATGCTCATTTTTAATCAGGCAGAATGGATTTTAAATACAAAAGAACAAATTTTCAACAATATAGTCGAATTTTTACCTGAATTGTAGGATTTTCAACCGACAAAGAGGAATTTTTCAACCAATGATCAGATTTTTCAATAAAGGCACTGAAATTCAACGAAAAAAAATGCATTTCCAACCCAATGGTTGGATTTTCAAGCAAGAGAGAAGGAATCTTCGGAAACTTTCAAATTTATAAAAAAAGGTTTTCAAGACAAGAAGGTTGGAGTCGAAATTGTAAAGAACGCATGAGTTGATTTTCTACCAGGAAGAAAAAATTTGAAATCCAGAAAAAAAATTTTTGAACGAAACAGTCAAATTTTTGACTAAATAGAAGGATTTCCAACCGACAAAGATGAATTCTCCACCCAATAAGCAGATTTTCAAACAAAAAAGATAAATTTGATAAAAAGTTAGATTCCCCAAAAAGCAGTCAAAATTAAACCAAGAAGTCGAATTCCCAACCGAACAAGAATGATTTTCCACGTAATCATTAAATTTTCTAATAAAAATATCCACCAAAAATAGAAAAATTCTAAACCGAAACCCAATAGTTAAATTTTTCATCCATAAAGAAGAATTTCCTTAAAAACCATTAAATTGAAACAAATGAGTTGATTTTCAACCAGGAAGAAAAAATTTGGAATCCAGAAGAACAAATTTTTCAACAGAACAATCGAATTTTTGACTGAATAGTAAGACTTTCAACCGACAAAGATGAATTCTCCACCCAATAAGCAGATTCTCAAACAAAAAACATAAATTTGACAAAAAGTTACATTTTCCAAAAAGCAGTCAAAATTAAACCAAGCAGTTGAATTTCCAGCCGAACAAGAATGATTTCTCACTTATTAATTCAATTTTCTAATAAAAATATCCACCAAAGAAAGATAAATTTTGAACCAAAACCAAATAGTTAAATTCTTCAGCCATAAAGAAGAATTTCCTTAAAAACCATTGCAATGAAACAAATGAGTTGATTTTCTACCAGGAAGAAAAGATTTGAAATCCAGAAAAAAATTTTTTCAACAAAACAGTCAAATTTTTGACTTAATAGAAGGATTTCCAACCGACAAAGATGAATTCTTCACCCAATAAGCAGATTTCCAAACAAAAAAGATAAATTTGACAAAATGTTACATTTTCCAAAAAGTAGTCAAAATTCAACCAAGAAGTTGAAAATCTAGCCGAACAAGAATGATTTTCTACTTATTAATTGAACCTTCTGATGAAAATATCCACCAAAAACAGATAAATTTTGAACCAAAACCAAATAGTTAAATTTTTCAGTTATAAAGGAGAATTTCCCTAAAAACCATTAAATTGGAACAGATGAGTTGAATTTCTACCAGTAAGAAAGAATTTGAAATACAGAAAAATTTTTTTTCAACAAAACAGTCAAATTTTTGACTGAATAGTAGGATTTTCAACCGACAAAGACGAATTCTCCGCCCAATAAGCAGATTTTCAAACAAAAAAGATAAATTAAACACGAAGTTACATTTTCCAAGAAACAGTCAGAATTCAACCAAACAACTGAATTTCCAACCGAACAAGAATAATTTCCCACTTGATCATTCAATTTTCTAACCAAAATATCCATTAGAAACAAATAAAACGTCAACTGAAACCAAATAGGTAAATTTTTCAACCAAAGAGAATATCTTCCTCATTGTAAATAGAATTGTAACAAATGAGTGGATTATCAACCAGAAAGAACAAATTTGAAATCCAGAAGAACAAATTTTTAACAAAACAGTCGAATTGCTGACTGAATAGAAGGAAGTCCAACCGACAAAGATGATTGAATCCTCCAGCCAATGATCAGATCTTCTAACAAAAGTGATTAAAATGCAACTAAAAACAGCTTAGTTTTCAATCAAAACCAAAAAGTTTAATTTTGCACCCAATGAGAAGAATATTCCGAAAATCGTTGAATTTCAAAGGAAAAAGGTAATTTTCAACCAGGAAGGACGAATAGGAAACCCGGAAGAACAAACTTCCAACAAAACAGTCGAGTTTTGGAACAAATAGTTGAAGTTTAACTGAAGGAAATAAATTTTCAACCAAAAACTAAATAACTGAATTTCGATTCGAAAAATATATTTCCAACAATGAATCAAAAAAATTGATCTTAATTGTTAACAAAGGGATTATAAATCAATTCTCCTTTGAATAGTTCAATTTCTGAACGAAGAGCAAAAAATAAATTTCCTACAAAGTAATTTAATATTCAACCAAAAAGGTCAATCTTATAACAAAATTATCCAATTTCTAACAAAATATTTGGGTTTTTAATGAGCAAGTGGAAATTTTAACTGGAAAATGAATATTTAATTGAGAAATACAACTTTCAACTAAATATATAATATTTAAACTGCACAAGAACAGTTCATTTCTACCAAACATTAGGAATTTTATACGGAATTTTCACCAAAAAAGATCGAACTACCACGAGAAAAAGAATTCATTTTAGAAAAATCACAAAAATTGGTGATTTTTAACAAGTTACAATAATCTGAATTTGAAATTGGGTTCCTAGAAACTCGATTAGCATACAATGTTAAAAATAAAGATTTGAATGTACGTATATGGTTTTTGTAAATAAAAAAAATGTTTATCAATCTTTTCGACAGGTCCTGTACTTTCTATTAAAAGTGCTTCAACAAATTTATATCTGGGTAAATAATATTCTTAGAAATTGAATTTATACTGTGTATATTCAATACCTAATAATATAGTTGACAATCGCTAAGCCTGCATTGAAAATCAATCTGAAAAAAGAGGAAAAACAACTTACTCTTTATAGGATAATATTGTTTTCCTCGTTCTATTCGGAATATTCCTCTTCTTTTGTAAATTTTACCTTATCTAAAAATATTTAATCTCTGATACGTTTCCAATTCAAAATCTTTTAACATATGAGAGACCACCCTTCAGTAGATAATGATCCTTAAGTAAATAATCATTAATTTAAAAGACATTTAATGTTTATTAAAATACTTTACTTTTTTCAATTGTGCCAATTAGAAAAATGTAAAAACATGATAAAAATTTAGCGCTCTAAAAAGGAGGTTATAACCTCAGAATTCCACTATCCATAAATAATCGTTTAAGGAACACATGCCAGACTACAATACTTTAGGAATTAATATTCATTACCTTACCTGACAGATTTCCTTTCATTTTTTAAGCAAAAACACATACTGCACATATAGATTGATGTCACTTCAGAAATAAACAACTGATCAGCTGATCATGAATGATCTAACCTGAACGAGAATAAAGAAACGCCATGTGGCCATGTAGAAGTTTATTCAAATCACGTGATCACGCAACAAACTTTTTTCGATAGAATAATGGTATAATAAATTTAAAAACATTAAAAAAAAAGTAAAACACATTATTTTTCAATGTTCAAATTATTAAAAGTTAGATCTCTGAATTTTTTCCAAAAGAAATGCTTTCTTCCAATTCCCCAAATGCATGAAAATTTGCAGAAAAAGAAGATTATCTCGAATAAATTTTACACAAAATAATACGAAGAAATTTATTTCCATCCGAATTCGCAAGAAATTGGAACTTGAACAATCTTTCCACTTAGTTATACCAAGGCTGCATATGTGAATTATATATCGTTAAATAATTCGGTGTCTGAATGATTCTAATATATTTTGAATATGTATTTTCGATTCAAAATTACTAAGTTCAATTTAGTTCTTTGCGCAGGCGCGGACCCGATTGGAAACCATTAGGAACATTAGGAGTTTGAACATAACCTCTCTTCGCGATTGAGAGTAATTGAAATCAATTGGCAAATAGGACATCGATTAGCAACGATCGAAAACGATTGAATTTTTTACAACTCTGAATCGTTCTAAATCGTGTCCAATTAGTTAATTCTAGAGGGGATTGTTGACACTTTCCCTATGTATTTTTTGAACTTTCGGCCTAAGAGTACAGCCAGCGCCGCCACACGACTATGGTCAATATTTGCGTCACTTCTAGTTTTGACTGTCACCTGCCTGGTACCAATCAGTTCTGAAATAATCATTCCTAAACAATTGTCTAAATGTTTAAAGTCAATGAAATCTCTCATGTTCACGATCACTGGGACACCTACCTTGATTTGGGAAAAAGGAGTTGGATACGTCCAGATTTATGGGGAAAGATAAGGGGAGACGATTTAGAACCTTGAATGGCATGAGACAGTCGTTGGCAGATTTTGTATGCGAAGATCGTTGTTTACCGTAGGAACATTCTTCTTGTTTTTCCTATGAGGAAATTACTTTACTCCATATGGTCGACACATCGCCTATGGTGTCTTCCATAGGTGTTCGTACCATCTTGAAGACGATACGTGAACAAGTTATTTCCAAAGCGAGATTTCCGTAGTGAATCAACACTTTTTCATTATCTTGTAAAAGAGGCAAATTGTTAAATGCCCATTTGTCTCAAAGACTTGAGATGAGTCATGTCAATTAAAGAACTACTATATATATATACATACATATATATACTATATATACTACACACACACACACACACACTTTCTTGCTTTTATATCATACAATATAATATAAAATATAGTATATTATATATGATATTATGGAATTGGATAGAATTTCTCGTAAAACGGCTTTCAACTCCCCTGGGATTCGAACCCGGGACGTTCCGTTTGCCGGACTGCTCTACCAAGGGAGCGACCGCAGATGACAGCCAAGTTAAAAGGTGTCCCCTTTTTCATAAAAGATATAAGAGAATAGTCTGAATTAAGAATAAAAACCTTGTAGTTAAGACGTAAAATATTTTTTAAGATTATTTTTAAGGTAATTCTAAATAAGAATGGTAAAAATAATAAAGTACATGTTATTATTAACTGTAATAATTCACAGATTTATTTACGCATTTATTCATTAATCGTTTCATTAAGCATTAAATTTACAATGCAAAGATGGAAAATAGGTAAACTTTCGAAGACTAGAAAATTAATTGTTCAGCTTCAAGTCCCTAAACTCGAACATATTTGTCTTTGTGGCCTCGAAATAGAACTGTTTGGTTAGAAATGATTCTGTTCTGGTTGAGGCTTTAACTGTTTTGTTGGAAACTCTGTCTTTTTTGTTCGATTCAACTATTTTTTATTTTATAAAATATCTTTTCCTGTTAAATTACCAACCATGACATTTTTCATGGGAATAAGTTTTTTAAAATTTGAAACTAAATAATATATAATGAAAATTCATCTATTTAGTTGAAAATTGATCTACTTCGATCAAAATACAACATTTTTACTTGAAGTATTAGGAATTGAAGAATTTGAAATTGAATTCATTACATTGTTATTAAGCAAATTATAACGACTATTGCAGTCAACTGATGCTAAATTTAAAATTAGATTGATCATTATCTTCTAGTACTTGTAAATGATTGAGACCAAAATGTTCTATGGTAGTCGTAATTTAGAACTGTGTTTTTAATTAGGTTAGTAGTCATTGAGATTTCAATTCGGATATTTAGCTCCAATTCTGAATTCCCAGAAATGCAAAATTCCTAGGATTCAGGTCGCAACGTATTTTCGCCGCATTCCAGTGGAAGAGAGGAGCATCCAACCAATCACGTAGTCTGACTCTCCCCACTTCTACGCGCGCGAGATCCTTTGCGAGTCTTTCTGTCGCCGAAAAATGACAGTTATTGAGCAAACAATGAAGCGAAGATAGAAATACTGAGTACTGAGTACTGAAATTCGGGACGACGAGACATTCCATTACATGAAACAAATCAGTTTTGACAATCTTCTTACGGAGCATCTTATACTTGGAAAGGATGGGCCTGTTATTGTAACAGTAAATATTTTTATTTTTATTATTTTCCAACCTCTGCAATTATAATTAACAGGGTGGTAACTTGGTCTGAAAACCGGAAAATTACAGGGAATTTTATTGACTGAAAAAATAGGTAGATGGCCAGGAATTCAATTAGAAAACCGGAAATTATTTTATTTGCCTAGACACTCAAAAATTTTACCGTAAAAATACGAAAAATGACCGCTTTATTGCCATGAATTAGAAGAGATCTTATCATTTGATTTAAAGGATGTCAAGTTCATTTTGTCTCAATGAGATTTTTTTCTGCCGTCTCAAGTTTGATAATCGAATTGATAATAGCCTCAAGATACAGAAAGAATTGTTTCCTCATTTTTTATTAAAAAGAATGTATTTATCACGTTTAATTTGCTTTCTTCTCATTTATCTGACTTTGGGAAGGAGATTTTAGAAAATCACCATAGGTTGGGTTCGAGGGCAGTGAGTTTTATTTGAGAAATCGCTTTCCCAATATAAAATCCTACACGATTCGATTGTCCCCTCTTCTTGATTCAAGTTTCCAGTGAATTTTTCTATTTTCAGATTGCTAGTACTGAAAAAACTCTGAAGCAAAAGTTAGTGTCATGGGCGTCGTGAAAATACGTTCTGTATAATCACAAAGACTGACATCAATGATGAAACTGAATTGTGCATTGAATGATCATGATATTTACATCAAATCAATTATATTTGAGGCATACAACCCTCTGAATTTATTTATCACAGTTCTGGGGCATGATGACTGATTGAATGCAAGATTTCATTTCCATTTCTAGGTTATACAACTTACGAATGAATTTTGTTTACCAAGAAGGTATAGTGGGAGCGTAGGAACGGCAGGACTGGAAATTTAGTTCTGCTATAGGAGTCACAATCGCGCATGATCGCTCCATGAGCAGCCATATTACTGAAATTTGTTTCTACTTCCTAACACGGAGCAGCTGTTCGAAATTTCCTCACTAGAGCAGCGCTGCACGCGGCACGCTTAGAGAATGCATCAAACTTATTGGAAAATTTTAAAAAATTTGAAATAATTGAGTTCTTGTACAAAGTAAAGTCCGAGGTAAAGTCAGATAATGTTTATGAAGTTATTCTAGAACATAAAATTCACATTCTCTTTAAATCAAATAATTTAAAAGAGGAAAATAACCAATTAGTTAGTATATAAAATGTGAAGGGAGAAATAAAGTTTAATTATGATTTGAAAAAAAGGATGATCGTTCGTTCCTCTAGCTAATCTGATTGTTCCGCAAAATCTCTGAACAAAAAGAAAGAAACTCAGCATTAATAATATTTTTATACAGTGTTGACAATATCGCAATCGAAATCTTATGAAGAAATAAATATTTCTATTTTCTTTAATTAAATTTTCTAAAATTAAGGAAGTTGAGAAAATGTTAAATGGATTTTAAACAATACTAACACTATTATTGGGGTACTGGTTTCTGCAAAATAAAAATATAATTTTTTCAAAATAAGAATTTTTACGGAAAGGATTTGGATTAAATGGAATACGTTGAAGAAATGTGAAGATAATTTTGGAATTGAAAGGAGACGGTGATGATAAATATTAATGTATCTGCAAGGAAAATATTCAACAATATTTCAAGTGAAGAGATTTAATTATACTCGTAAAAATTCCTACTTGAAATACATTTTTTTTTAATTCTAATATTCTTAGTACAACGGTAATTTAACATCCCTACAAAACACATGAAATTAAAATGAACAAATAATATAGTTATAGTATAACTATAAACGAGAAAAATTTGATTTTTAACAAAATGGTTGAATCGCAAAGCCAAAAGGACGAAAAATCTACAAAACAGTTTGGTTTTCACCCAAAAATTGAGACTTTCGCCAAAAAAGTTGAACTTTTTACCAACCTAGTTCAATTCTTCAGTGAATTGTTTAATTTTCAGACCGAAAAGATGGATTCCCAACAAAAACTGTAATTTACAAGAAATATTCCGATTTTTAAAAAGGCAGTTAGATTTTCAACCAAAAAGAAGTATTTTCACCGAAAATATAAATTTTCAATCAAAGAAAAAAATCTTTATAGAGAAGTTCAGCATTAATTCGAAAAGTTAAATTTTCAGTGGAGAAAGAACATTCTTCAAAGGAGGTTGATGTTCTACGAAAAAAAAATTCAATAAAACAACTAAATACTTCAAAATTTGTAAACAAATAAATAATTGAATAATGGGAAATGGTTGCATTGCACTCTAATGGTTTAATTATTAATAGAAGAATTCAAATTTCCAGCAAGTTAAGAAATTCTCGAACCGAAAGGAGGAATTTTCATCAAATTACTAAACTTGAGAGATGAATCTTCTTCCAAGGAAATGGATGTAAGATCAAGAGAGACAAATTTTCAAAAGAAAAAAGTTTATGTAAACAGTTTAATTTTCAATATAATAGTCGACTTTTCTACGAGAATAATTCGATTTTGTACAAAATTGTTGAATATTTAGACCAAAAATACATTTTTTTAAAGAGAAGTGAACTATAAGAAACATTCCAGTTTTCGAAAAATAGCTCGATTTTCAACCGGAAAGTAACCGTATGTTCAGAAATATCAACTTCAAACTAAATAAAACAATCTTTAAAAATAGCATATGTTTTAATATCAATTTATTGTGATAGCCTTACATTAACAATTCGAATTGTTATATGTACCAAAAAGAAATGAATTTTTACATTCTCATACTGAATGAGAAGGTATTGGTTTTATGTGAAAATTGACTTTCGCGAATTTGATGAAATCTCCACGTTTCGAGACCCCCTGAGTCAGAAAAAATGGTTTTTACGAAGGT